>SKCR01002837.1:0-26879 GCA_019454045.1 Zanthoxylum bungeanum | reverse complement strand
AGACCATGTCCACAAAGTACCTAGCTATTGGTCGGGATTTCTACTCCAACCTCACCTTTATAAATCAAAGGACATAACCTGCCATACAGAAGTTCGTAGTACACTCAAGATTCAGATCAATCCATATATGACCATCTAGTATATTGAAATGAATTTCTTTATTTAACGGATATTATAAGAAATTCATTTCTATCTGGGTCCAGTTCTATATGATCACATCATATAAGGTACCTCTATTCTCATGTCACCACATGGACGATCCCGGATGAAGGTCATCAAACATTTATAGAATAGACCGCAGCTATAGATAAACACAAACAAAGTACCCGCTTTATTTGTTCTATATGGACTATTTTAGATTACTAACTTCAGACTTAAATTCTCTTGTGTATGACATTCATACGCTAAGCTTGAAGGCACATAAGTAATCAAGGGTAAAAAAGACGATTAATAATATGCTATTTTAAATAAAAATAATTGATAAATGAATAATGCATCTTTTATTTCAAACGAATAGTTCCGTTTATACATTACATGAAGCTCTATGGCATTTATCCCAACAGACTGCAACTATAGTTCTTTCTTTCATTTTCTCTTTCAGTTTCATCTTTATGAGTTCTTGCATTGTAATAATGATTAGTTTGCATTTATTTTCAAATATGTGAAACTAATTCATTAGTTTATGGTTGTGATGAATCCTAAGTAATTTAGTTAATCTAATTTGCATACTTTTATTTTCTTGAGTTTTGTTTGGATTATTTATTATTTTTTGTTCTTAATATTTTATGTTGTCTAGCCAACAGCATGATAGATTTGGTAAACCCCTGGGAACTTGGAAAATGAAATTTGGGTTTAGTTTTGGGAATAATAGCGCGTGATCGCATTCTTGAGAATTAATTTCCGTGCAGGATAGGAATATACCTGCAGGACATGCGTAGCCACAATTAGAATATGAACTTAATGAATGTGACCTAATTTGGTTATCATATGAATATAGGTAATTAAATTAAGTTGAGTGTTTCTACATGACCATCGGAAGAGGCTTGTAGATAAATTAGTGTTTTAGGTTAATAATCCACAACAATAACTTAATTGAATGGAAAGTGCATGAATATTGTTCGAGTATTTAGTTAAAGTTGCAACCCTATATGTCTTTTCTCGTATAAGTTTCTTCAAATTTACTTATTTGTTGTTCACTTAGTCTTTTTTAGTTAAATTAGTTTCGGTAAATACTTCAAAGTAGGGTTAGTTTTAGCAAAGTAGGGTTAGTTTTAGTATTAATAAGTTTAATAATAAGTCATCGTGGGATTGATACTTTTTGTACTGCTTGTGCGATACGTGCGCTTGCGTAACGTGTGAAAATCACGATCAATCACCTTTATATTAATAATGTGATATTATCATTTAATAATTATATAATATATATGAATTGTTTAAAAAATTATGAATTATTTTTTATTATTTAATATTTGTGATAAAATATTATTGAATTATAATATAAGTAGCATGATATTATCACTGCATAACATAATTTTTCTTATTGGAGAGTGTGTCACTTAACACTCCGGTTTATTCAAATTTCTGAAGAGAGAAGTGATACACATACATACATTTATTCCAAAAATAACTACACCCCTCTCACTGTAGTTACAGTGAGAGCTACAGTGAGAGATGTGTAATTATTTTCGGGATAAGTGTATGTGTGTCTATCATTTTTGTTCCGAAGAAACAACAAAAAAATGACTCTCTTTCACAAGCCAACTCAAATCTCGTGGGAGGAATTGTTTTGTATCATTATTATATGAGTGATGTATTATTATCAATAAATAATTATATAATATAAGAGTTGTATTAAAGAAAATTATTAATTATTTAACATATGTGATAAAATATTATCAAATTATTATACAAGTGACTTATTTTAATTTAACATAAAAAAACTGTAGCCAATATTTTTTTATTATTTTTAGTAGTGGAGGGTGAGTCAACTCATTATCCAAGTTCCAAATCCATCTATATAAAGAAAAGAATCACACTCTCTGTCCCCACAAGCCAACTCAAATCCCCCTGACCTCCTTAAAATCGTAAAAAAAAATCCTTTAAAAAAAAAATTCGTCTTCAGATTTTAATTGAACATAAAAAAAAAAACTGTAGCCATGTCTCGATATTTAACGGCATTGATATTGGTATTGTGTTTTTTAGGAATAGGGTGTGGTCAAGGCTTCAAGGTTCCATTTAGAGTGAACGATGTGCTTCCGGTGCTGCCACATCAGATATCAAGGCCACTACTGAATAATCTTCACAGTGCTGTTGATTTGTTGCCGTATTATGTCGGATCGGTTACTCCTAATAACGGCTCAATCCAATGGAAAGGTGCTTGCTTTTATGATAACAAAGCTCACCTCGACTTCACTGAAGGTGATGGTGATGGTGATGAGCCTGGCTTGGGCGGCGGCGTCCTCTATCTCAAGGTTACGTTGCTTATTTATTCTAATTTTGATTATTTTCCATTTGGTTTTGTTGTAAATATAATTTTGATTAATAATTTTTTTTTTTTGCCTCATGCATGGCAGACGTCTGATGCACACAGCTTGACGTGTATGGATTTGTATATTTTTGCAACGCCCTACAGGGTTACTTGGGACTACTACTTCATTGCTCGAGAACATACTTTGAAATTTGACTCTTGGGAAGAACAGGCTGAGTTAGAATATGTATGCTGATTTTTTATTATCTGTTATGTTTTTGCTAATTATTATGTTGCACGTGCGATATCTTCACTGTCCGTTGATCACAGGTAAAGCAACATGGAGTGTCTGTATTTCTCATGCCATCAGGAGTCATGGGGACCTTGCGTTCTTTAATGGATGTCTTGCCTCTGTTTACAAATTCTGAATGGGGTCAGAATGCTAACCTGGAATTCCTAGAGAAGCACATGGGCGCAACATTTGAAAAACGTCCTCAGCCTTGGCGTGCAACCATTAATCCTGAGGATGTACATTCTGGTGATTTTTTGGCGATTTCAAAGATCCGAGGTCGGTGGGGTGGATTTGAGACTCTGGAAAAATGGGTGACGGGAGCATTTGCTGGTCATACAGCAGTTTGTTTGAAGGATGAAAAGGGTAAACTCTGGGTTGGTGAATCAGGACATGAGAATGAAAAGGTAAGCATATGATAAATATATCTGGCTAGATAAGGATAAACAGAAAAAGGGTCCGGCCTAAATGAAATGATTGTTATGGAAATAAGTATGATGAGCTAACAACATATAATTGTTTGAATTCGCAGGGGAAAGAAATCATAGCGATAATTCCATGGGACGAATGGTGGGAATCAGCACTAAAGGATAATTCTAATCCACAGATAGCCTTACTTCCTTTACATCCAGATGTGCGTGCGAAGTTCAACTCTACAGCAGCATGGGAATATGCCCGGAGCATGTCAGGAAATCCATATGGTTATCATAACATGATCTTTAGTTGGATTGACACTTTGACAGACAACTATCCACCACCTCTTGATGCCCACTTGGTATGTGTTACAGTGTTAGTTTAATATGATTTACCTGCACATTGAACTTGTACTCTATATATGGAACAAAAGGGAAAGCTTTTTTTCCTAAATCCAAATTTATGTTGTAGGTTGAAGTTGGTCCTCATGCTTTAGTGCTTATAATCGCTATTCTTTCCTTAAAAATGGAATAAAGAGACTATATAATGAATCAATAAGGATTTGTGTTTTACTTTGAAATACAGGATCCAAGCGATTCATGATTGTCTGATTCTAATTGCAGGTCTTGTCTGTCATGTCTATATGGGACAGATTGCAGCCAGCAAAATCTGCAACAATGTGGAATGAAGCTCTAAACAAGAGGCTTGGAACTGAGGTACTCCGTGCTTACTCCTCAATAACTTTCCCTTTTTTGCCTTAAACTTACCTGTCAATTGAAATATGAACACTTGGAAATGTGCTTTTTAATTTTTATTTCACTGGCCTGAGATTTTTAAATTACTTAATGCACTGTATTACATTATGCATAAATAAATTGCAATTTCTCTTTCACTATCAGGATTTGGATCTCCATGGTATTCTAGATGAGATTGAAAAACGTAGCATGTCCTTTAATCAGTTACTTATCATCCCAGAAAAAGATGAATGGGTATATAGTGATGGAAAATCAACAACATGTGTTGTCTTTATCCTTGAAATGTATAAAGCAGCTGGAGTCTTTGGCCCTATTTCCAACAAGATTCAAATGACTGAATTTACTGTAAGTGTTAAATTAATGGTTAGTCCTCCATTCTTCTGTCATATGCTGCCAGTACTATTAATTCTGTCTGACATGACATTTTTTTTTTCCTGGTAACAGGTACGTGATGCATACATTCTTAAGATTTTCGAAAATAATCAAACACGCTTGCCAAGTTGGTGCAACAATGAGGATGCTAAACTCCCGTTCTGTCAGATTCTTGGTGAGTATAGGATGGAATTTCCTCAGTACAACACATTAGAGCCATATGCCAACATGAGCGAGAACTGCCCATCCTTACCTCCGAGTTATGATCGGCCACAACAATGCTGAATTTGGAATTCGTTCTGCTAGCTTGCTTGTAATTTATGTTCCCAAAAGATGCACTGTTGCTGTTAAAGCTTGTCTAATGCTATTTATCAAGCTGCAGCGATGTTGAGGCAGGGAAATCATAGAATAATTGTGTTAAAAATAAGATATTATGAAATAAATTTGGGTTTTCAGAAATGATTAAAATCTACGAGGGTGCACTAAGTAAGATAGGGTAAAATAATAAAAATCAAAAACAGAAGAAGAAATAATTAAAAAAATATTTTTTATTATTATTTAATGAATGACATATATATATATATATATATGGGAATTCGATCGAAAATTTGTTTTAAAATAATTACAGGTTACATGAAAGCTTAGGGAAGTGACATGTGCATGGATGCTTATGATGACTATCTTTCATGTTTGTGTGTTTATAACATTACGGGCTAAGAAAATGAATTAAGGTCCAACTTAAAACGATTTTTGTAAGTAAATTATTTTTAAAGAAAAGTGTTTTCTATTATTATTTGATTATAGCTTGAAAATATTTTTTAAAAAACGATTTCATAAGTTTGACGCGTTTAATATTTTTCACAAAATATTTTCTGATATTTAGAAATAAGAATGGTAAAGAATTCTATATCCACGTAATTTAGGAACGCCCAATTTGAAAATACCCGAGTTCCAAAAAAAATTGGACTCGGAGGATCTATACACGAGTATCCTGGAATCGGGTTCTGTATGAATTCTTGTACACCTTGAATACATAGGTCTGCAAAAAAAAATTCAGACCCGTGTAACAAAATTTGGGTCCTGCATTGATCCGAACCTACATATTTTTGGATATGAATCCACATAGACCTCGAAGAAGTCTAGAAATATCAGTGTAAAAAAAATTACGTACTCGGGTAGGAAATCTGGACCAGAATCCGCGGGTCTAGAACTCTTAGATATAGGTCCAGAATTTTATTAATTTTCTACAAATATAATTAAAAATGAAAATTTCCGGATTTCCGGATCCGGTTTCGATATATCCATATCCACAATGGTCCGAAATTTTCCATTCCTTGAAGTGAGATATGTAAATTTTTGACAAGAAGAAAAAAATTATGTAAACGACTTAAGGATTTGTATTCCGTAAACCATTTTTTGATAAATGATTTAGTTTTTTCTTTGACCGAAAAATAATTTATATTAACTAAGTTTTCCATAACTATCCTAAAACACCTAAAGTGAAAAAAAAAAATAATAAAAAAAAATAAAAACATTTTCTGAACAACGTTTTTTGAAAATCGTTTTAGCTGCTTCTCTTTCTCTACAAAAAGATTCAAACTTTCTATAAAAAAAAATAAATAAATAAATAAAAAATGGTAGCACCTGTGACAGAGACCAAGCCCCTGTTTGACCAACTGAACCTCCATGATACAGTGGAATTTGAAGAGTATAATGGGGACCTTTATAATCCCCAAGACATTGGAGAAGACGAGATCCTGTTGTTTAGGCAACAGGTATTCCCTATAATAAGTCATTAATGGGCGTGACTTGGTACTGTAGGGTTTAGGATCTCATCTTGAGATTCTGAGTTCGAATTTAGGGAGTAGTTCTTATAAGAACTTGATACAGCCGGGAATTTTACATGCTCCATTTAAGCCCAGAAATGATGGTTTGGGGGCGGGATTTCCAACTATTCCAAAAAAAATAAAAAAGCTGACCATCACTCAGCTTAATTTTCAACGAAATATGCAACAGATTGGCCAAAATGCCATTACTTGTGTGATGGAGATTATTTAAAATCAACAAGCCACCATGACTTTGAAAGAGTCTCGTCTCAGATGAGGTGGATGTTGAAATAGTTTAACATTTAAAAAGAAAAAGGTATTGATCTTCATTGCCAATATTATTGACCGGATCTTTATATTATTTTCTTGGAAACTCATGACATAATCGCTTACGCCTTAATGACTCTGAAAATAAATACTTTCTCTAAACAAAAATTGCCAAATTGTTATGAAACCCGAAATAACGTTGCATCCATTAATGGCAACACAATCAACAGAGAAAACATCAAAAAAGGAATTAAATTTGATACTGAGTTGAATTTTATGATGTATTTTTTATAAGTTATGATAAATAATTATTGAATAAGAATATATAAATCCTAATCGTTTATACACTCACAATAGAAAATTATAAAAGTTGAGCACAAAAAAAATTGAATACTGAATCCAAATTCCACATGTAAATCCTAATTTTAATATTCTACACAAATAAAACAAGCTAAAAACTTGAACAAGAGCATAATCATCAAATACACAGATCAAACTGTATATAACAGATATAAAGATGTGAAGAAAATTAGAAAAATAAAGAACCAAAAGATTATTACTTATGAGAATTATTCTTGTTGCACTTGTGCTTGATCCATTTGAAACTGGCAGAGGCACCAAGCTTAGCCTTCTTCATGCTGGAAATTGCAACCTCTTTAGCTTTATCTCCGACTTTGTTCTTGTATCTAGCCTTCTTGTCTTCAGGGGTATCACAATTAGCAGTGGGGTTGATGTTTTGGTTACAGTCCCATTGATCAGCCCATGTGTTTCCATTAATAGAACTCATTGTTCACAGAATTGGGTTTCTTTGGCCGATCGGGGGATCCGTTCTTATGCTAATGGGTTGTTAATCTCTCAAAATATGAGAGGATGTAATGTGTTTTGTGTTTATGTTTGTGTTTGAATTTGGGTTTATCATTAGAATATTTTCAACGCTCTCTGTAAACAAAATTTATCCTTACAAAAGTTGAAAATTTTGTTCTGGTCGGTAATTTTTTATTTCAAAAAAAAAAAAAAAAACTGCTTGTAATTATCCGGTTTTCACAAAGGATAGTTGTTTGATCTTTATTTTCTCCTAGCTAAAAGTGTCATTGGTAGACTATTGATATTGAGTTCATTCTTGTATGCTACTTTGCTAATACCTCCGTAAGTGTGTTGCGTGATTTAGTGGTGTAGGGTTTAGGATCTTACATTAAGATTTTGGGTTCGAATTCAATGAGTGCGTTTCTTATAAGAGCCTGAGATAGCCAATGATTTTACTTATTCCGCTTAAGCCCAGAATGAATGATTTAACGGTCGAGTTTCCAACGATTTAAAAAAAAAATGTTACAGGGACTCCTCTTTGAAATCATAAAAAAACAGTCCATGATAATTGCTATCAATTTATTTATCTGTTAAAATGTCACAAAATAATGTGTTTTTTTTTTTAATTAATGTTATAATATTGTATACAAAATAAAGTAATAAAATTTTATTATAAATTCAAATAGTAAAAATATTTTTAAAAATAAAAAATAAAATGGTAAAAGTATCTGTTGATGAGGATTTCTACAGCTAAGTCTTTTGCACAGTTTGGTAGGGGCAAAGATGGAAATTCACATCATCAGGAGGACCAGGAGTCAGAGGATGTGTATCGCTCTAGTTTCTTGAGCACGACCGGCCAGAAGAGTGTAGCATGACACGGTTTCAGAGACCGACCACATCATAGCTATGGCCGACAACTTTAGGTCGTAGGCTCGGTTCGCCTCTATCCCGCCCCCTTAGGCAGATTAGTAAGCTCAGGTATTTCGGCTCAGGACAGAAACAATTTGGAAGCTCGGCAAGTTACTTGACCGACCCCTTGAAGACCGACAGAAGATCAGAAGGGTTGGATCTTTCCTTCGACACGTGTCATTTCCCAAAGACACTTTACAAGCTGTCACCATTATTGTTGCGTGTGGCAGCGGAGAAGACAGAGTGATGTGACAGGCCGTCTGACGGCAGGTTTGCTTTCGGCGAGGGCAAACCTGGGGCAGAGAACCCGTCAATCAATCGGAGACCGTGCGGGAAAAATCATAATTTGGAGGAACAATGTTACACTTTCTTAGTATATAAAGGGAGAGTAGTCTCATTTGTATAGGTTGGGTTTTTCGCATAAGCAAACTGGTAACGAAAAGAAAGAACACCAATTGTAAAATTCTCTCAACTGCTCGGCCACATTCAGACCTTGCTCAAAACAGGTCGGTCGAGTCGGTTTTTACAATAAAAATACCCTCATCATTTTGTGCCCGTGGATGTAGGTTAGATTCGCTCCGCTGAACCACGTTAAACTCTCTTGTCAATCTGTGTGTTTTCTCACCTTTTAATAAATTTGCCTTTGGTCCCCCATAACCAAACAAATTAAAGGTTGAATGATGATTGTCCCGGGAGCACTGTCCCGATATTGCCCCTGAGACGAAAATCAGCCGTCAACAGTTGGCGCCGTCTGTAGGGAAAGAGCAAAAAGCAGATTACGTAGTAAGACGATGGTAGAAGGTGGAAACCATGGGTTGTTGGATAGTTCAGCAGCATAATGGATGGAAGGGGAAAGGAATAGGAAGAAGCAGATTAAAACGGGAGGAAGAAAGGGTTTGTATGAAAGATGGTTGTCAGCAACAAAAGCTTTTCTTTTTTTGAGTTGTGGAATGGAATGTAAGAGGGTTAGACAACGGCCGCCCATCCAGGTTGAGTTGTAGAATGGAATGTAACATTGCGGATGGGTAACGTCTGTTGGCAGCGGCTGAACAAGTCTATCCGAGGGTAAGCGTCATGCTTGCTCGGTCTTCCAAAGTCTCCAGTCCTACAGGTTGGTAGTGCTGAAGGAGTAGACATTGGACTTGTCAGCCAAGGATAGGGTATGACGTCCCTCAGGCCCCCTCAATTGGCATTGTGGTCTTCCCGAATGAGAGGAAAGGAGAAAAAAACACACGGGGAGATCCACAAGGAGCAAAGATTGAAGGCCTCGGCTAGGCTCCCAGGTTTGCTCGGGATATGCAGGGACTAGGGAAAATGCATTATTCATTAGCGCCCGTGGAGCGTTTGGTGCAGCAGACCCTGTGAGCCAAGTACGGAAACAAGTTCATATCAGAAGGATCAGAAGAAGCCCAGATTCGAAAGGCAACGTGAATGTGAAGTTTACAACTACGACATATGCATCGGGGGTTTTCGGAATCAAGCTCAGACTGGAAGATGTGGTCGGACTGTAAAACAAGAACTAGAAGAAAGCATTAAAAAAGCATCTCTTAAAATGTCCCGCAAAGAGTTGTAAAAAGGGCAGTAGGTCCTTTGAATATGAATAAAACTCTCTTTTTCTTTAAGAAATTTGTCTATCTTACTTGTTTGTTAAATAAATGCGAAAGTTATTTTCAATATTCTTGGGATATACTCGATGCAAAGCGGTGATCGGTAACTGGGAAGGGCACCAAGCCCGTGGCACGTCAATCCCGGGTGTCATTATCAAACCCCCGGGCAGAAGTGTTCTGACCTGGTTTCTTTCACCTTTGAGGATCCAGAACTCATCAAGGGATGAAGTACATATGGGAAACGCGCGAACCCCTCATGGCACGCCAATCATGGGTGTCATTATCAAAACCCCGAGGCCGGAGCGTTTTTACCCCATGACTCGAATATTTGAGGAATAGCTCGGGTAAATCGGACCTATGGAGGTTTCTGCCCCTATGAGTTGGCTGGTGTGTCCCGTTAAGTACCATTAGACCACGTGGCTTGGGTTTGGCAGAATGGTCCCAATGATTGCAGGAGTCTCGGGTAAACCGGACCTAGGGAGGTTTCTGCCCCTATAAGTTGGATGGTGAGTCCCGCTGAGTAGCATCAGACCACCTGGCTTGGGTTTGGCCTAATGGTCCCCTTGATTTCAGGAGTCTCGGGTAAACCGGACCTATGGAGGTTTCTGCCCCTATGAGTTGGCTGGTGAGTCCCGCTGAGTACCATCAGACCACCTGGCTTGGGTTTGGCCGAATGGTCCCCTTTATTGCAGGAGTCTCGGGTAAACCGGACAGAGGGAGGTTTCTGCCCCTACGAGTTGGCTAGTGAGTCCCATTGAGTACCACCAATGGAGGGCATACACGAGGTGTCCATGTCCCCCGTGGGGATTTTCCTGACCGCCCGGATCGGCGTATCCGTAGCCTGGTTAGCTGGGACACTGAATTGTAAGGTTCAGAATTATGTTTCGGGGGTCTCGGGCAGGACGCTGCCTCGTAGCACATGAGTTGTTATTTTTTACTTTTTAATTTTTACATGGGGTATATGCTAAGTCACCTCCATTTTCTGTTAACTTTACTTTGTTTTAATTTTCATTTTTTCACCGGTCTGGCAAGGGGACCCCCTCGCTAGGATCCGCAGAGCCTCAGAGGTTGAAATTCTTCCCTCGTGTAAGTCTCAGATGTTCCACCAACTCGGGGCTGGATTCGTTCCGCCGAGTCTGCTTTATTCCACCAACTCGGGGCTGGATATGTTCCGTCGATGCTTTATTCCACCAATTCGAGGCTGGACATGTTCCGACGATGCTTTATTCCACTAGCCCGGGGCTGGATTCATTCCGCCGAGACTGAATTGTTCCACTAGCTCGGGGCCGGATTCGTTCTACCGATGCTCTACTCCATTAGCTCGGGGTAGGGGTGAATCCCACCGAGTCCATCTCTTTGGTATGTGGACGTAATTTCCCTCAGAGCCAAGTGTCATTCTCAGCTCGGGGTTGGGGTGAATCCCACCGAGTCCATCTCTTTGGTTTGGGGACGTAATATTCCCCAGAACCAATTGTCCTTCTCAGCTCGGGGTCGGGGTGAACCCCACCGAGTCCATCTATTTGGTCTGGGGACGTAATATTCCCCCAGAGCCAAGTGTCCTTCTCAGCTCGGGGTCATGGTGAATCCCACCGAGTCAATCTCTTTGGTTTGGGGACGTAATATTCCCCTAGAGCCAAATGTCATTCTCAGCTCGGGGTCCGGGTGAATCCCACCGAGTCCATCTTTTTGGTCTGGGGACGTAACATTTCCTCAGAGCCAAGTGCCTTTCTCAGCTCGGGGTCGGGGTGAATCCCACCGAGTCCATCTTTTTGGTCTGGGGACGTAACATTCCCCCAGAGTCAAGTATCATTCTCAGCTCAAGGTCATGGTCATGGTGAATCCCACCGAGTCCATCTCTTCGGTCTGGGGACGTAACATTCCCCCAAAGCCAAGTGTCATTCTCACCTCGGGGTCGGGGTGAATCCCACCGAGTCCATCTCTTTGGTCTGGGGACGTAATATTCCCACAGAGTCAAATGTCTTTCTCAGCTCGGGGTCGGGTTACGTCCCACCGAGTGCATCTGATCTCGACTCGGGGACAGATCATCACCTCGAGGCCAGACTCAAATTGGTTGAGTGCAAGGTCGCAATGAAATATGGAAGTGCAGGTCAGAAAATCTGAAGCCGAAATAAGGTAAGTATAACAAGCAGAACAAAAAGTATTTGAGATAAGTGTTAAAAGGGGAAAGTTACGATTATCATTATAAAACAAAACAAAAGAATATTGTTTAAGTTTACATAGGGCCCCGTTCGGGTCACCCTTTACTGATCAGCCTGCACAGGGGCAGCAACGTCTTCTTCAATGGGCTCGGATATCAGCTGAGCAGGCTCGGCATCGGCAGGGAGGGCAATGATTTCATCCGGGAGACAAGAGGTAATACAAATTCGGCCTCAGGTTCTTCAGGGCCAGGAACCTCGGGTTGACTCTTCAGGGGCCGAGGGCACGGGCTTAACTGAAATGGGCTCCGGATCCTGGACTTCCTCCGAATGGAGGGCAAGTAAATTCAGGGCCTCTTCCGCAAAAAGCTCTCATTGACAATAGCGGATGGCCATGTGGATCGGCTCCATGCTAACCCCGGATATCAGAATTGGAATAATCTAGACACAATCTTCGGTCCCCTTGATTTGAGTACTCTCCAGCTCTCCCTCCAGTGAAGCCTCTCTCTGTTGCAGTTCGGCCTCCTTTTGTTGTCGTTCGGCCTCCCTCATTTGCAGTTCAACCTCCTTCTTATCTAGATCAGTCTCTCTATCTTTCAACTCATCGAGAGCTCGATCTCTCTCTTCGGCCGTCCTCCTCAATTTGGTTTCGGTATCGCCCAAATCCCACCCCAAGCGTTTGCTCTCAACCCGAGCGGCCTCCATGTCCTTTTTGGCAGTTTCAGCATTCTTCTTGGCCTGGTTAGACGCATTCCGAAGGGATTCGTTCAGTATGAGGGCCTTATCTTTGACCCTTTCCGGAACCTTGATTTTCTCATCTTTTTTTGCCAACTTGGCCTCCCTTTCTGATAGCTGACTCTCAAGCCTTTGAGTCTAGCCTCCCTCAAACAAAAGACTCATGAGAAGGTCTTTGTTCTTGGTCATAAGATAATTTTCCTACGAGAAGGAAAAGAGAAAGTCAGCATATCAGCCAAATAAATATGCGCGGCAGAAACAGGAAATTTTACCGTGGCCATGAGAGACGTCTTCGTATTTCGGGATCTCCTCAGGAGGAATTGCGTCGGCCAGTTCGTTGAATACCGGCAGGAGGTAGGAAGTGGCCTCTCTGATTTTTTCACTAAGGTCATCTCCACCGAGCACCACGACATCTTTTCATTTCTTGGAGGAGGCCCTACGGTTCTGTTCTCTCTCCGAACAGCCTGCCTTCTGATAAAAGGTTGTTCTTCCACCTCCTCTTCTTCCTGCTCAGAACCTCCCGATCTGATCAGACGCTTTCGTTTGTTGGTAGACCTAGAAGGGCCAGAAGGCGGGTTTCAGACTCCGGGACCGCCCTTGGAAATGGGATTGTAGATTTATCAGAATGGCAGATTGATGCTCTAGTTTTGTCCTTAGCCTCTGCTACTGCCGCCTTTTTTCGGGAAGTTCCTGCTCCGCTTGTCTCGGGCATCTTCGTCAGGTCTTTGATTCTGCCAATAACATTAGATCGTCTCGACATTCCTGCCAGGTAAAAAGCAAAAAGCATGATCAGTCCGAAATTCAGAAGATTTCAAGTCATTTATGGGTCGAGCAAACAAGGGGATCAGTCAGGAAGTTAGTAAGAACCTACTTAATCATTTCGGGACCTGTGGAGGTGCATTCCGGACGAGCCTTGACTCCAAGAAGGCAGATTCATTGACTACCCTCATCCAATGGCTGGCGTAGCTCCGGGCCACCTTGATCCTAGCACGGGCCACATTGGTAACCTTGGGAGAATCCCTCCAGCAGGCTGAGAAATGTTAAAGAGTTAGTATTTTGGCATGAAAATTGAGAAAGAAAGAGAAACTGAGAAATCGGGTCCTAACCTCCATCTATGAAGATATCAGGGACTTCTGTCATCTCCGAGCATGCGGACAGGGTCCATCCCCATTCGCCTGTAGCCCAGAACTAGGGGTCTTTAAATTTTGTTGGTTTGGGAAGGTCTTTGATGAGGACGGGGACGTTGGCATAAAAGGAGAGATAATACCGATCGTGATGATATTTCGGGTTGGCCGTCAACTGGTATAGCCTTTACAACTCCTCAAACTTCGGTTCTCTGAGGCCTGTCTGGTGCCAGATCACATGCAAATCGGCCAGAATCCTCCAACTGTTCAAGTTTAGTTGACAGGGACAATCTCCATCCTGGCCAACATCCCGGCAAAGTATGGTTGAATGGGCAGCCGAAGACAGCACTAGATAAAAGAATGGAGAAGAGCGATCGAGCCCTCGTCAGGTTGGCTCGCACGATCACACGAGCCAGAGACATCCAGAGCTATGCCGATCGGGACCTCGTACTGCAGCCGAAACACGCACAAGGCTTCTCCAGTGATGGTTGAAGGCCGGTTCATGTCCAAGGTCGAACTGCCCAGTTCTCTAGGTTCAGGGTCTTTCCGGGGGATTCTTTGGTGGTATGAGTCATTTTTTATTTCAGAAAGGGTAGGGTAGTATCCAAATCCTCTACGCTGGGAGCATCTGAACTAAATGACGATTCTTCAACACGAGGAGTTTGAGTTTCTATAGGTTTGGCAGAAGAGGATTCAGCATCAGACATGCCTAACAGTCGCTAGGCAATATAAGAAGGTCGGTGGTCGGTTTAAGGTATCACAAGTTCGAGAGTTATTATAACTACCGGGGACATATGCCTACAGTCTCAAAATACCCTAGAAATAGCCACAAACAACAAGTCTCTTCCTAAAGACATACAACCAAACAGGAAAAACCAGAAACCCAAAACACATGCATCATACCCCAGTATCCACTCTACAACCAAAAAACATATATACAACACATCTCATACTTAATCCGAAACAGATTGGCAACACAGAATGAGGAGATAAACATGACAGAAGAATAAGAAAAATGGACAACAACAAGAAGAAAGTCTGAAAGTACCAAGCAACAATGATAAAATACAGCAAATGAAGGAAGAATGGTCGAGCGGAAACTTACTTGGTTTGAGAAGAAGAATCAGCAGTTGGTATGGATAGTTGGAAGTCTGCGGGTCTCACAAGCAAAGTGGCTTCTACAGTTTGAGAGTTGCGGGTGCGGGTCTCACAAGCAAAGTGGCTTCTACAGTTTGAGAGTTGCGGGTTTTGTAAAAGGAAGAAATGAGCGTTGCTCTACTTTCTTATAGTCAGCACGGTGTGTTTATGGCCGTTGGATCGGGAAAATCATTGGATGTGTGCCGCATGTATTCTTTGGGCTCCGTCTGATCAATTTGGGATAAACGACTGGGATTGAAAGACCTTTTGCTACCTCAGTAACGACCGATTGATTTGATATTTTGGCGGGAGGACCTTGAGCTTTTAACAAATGGCACGATCGGGTAAAACCCTAAAGTTGATTTGATCGGCATTTATGGAGACATGATGGCATGCGGTTCTCGAGAGGCGGCTCTCATAAAGGTAAAAAAGGAATTTGACTCGATCTGGAAGACAGTTGGAAAGACATCTGCATGGTTGTGACCGAGTACTTGGGGATGGCCGAGGATAGTTTAAGCAAGATCCGGGAAGGTTCTCTGTTTTATTCATGAGACTGGCCACCAGTTAGTTGATCGGCTCACTTCAGACTTTTGTAGTTCCCGGAACCAACTCATACACTCGTTGGAACCGAGAACTAGGGGACAGATGTTGATGGGGATTTCTACGGCTAAGTCTTTTGCAAAGTTCAGTAGGGGCAGGAGGAGAGAGGGAAATTCACATCATCCGGAGGACCAGGAGTCAGAGGATGTGTATCGCTCCAGTTTCTTGAGCACGACCGGCCAGAGGATGTAGCATGACACGGTTTCAGAGACCGGCCACATCAGAGTTATGGCCGACCACTTTAGGTCGCAGGCTCGGTTTTGTTCTATCCCGCCCCCTTGGGCAGATTAGTGAGCTCGGGTATTTCGGATCAGGACGGAAATAATTTGGAAGCTCGGCAAGTTACTTGGCCGACCTCTTGAAGACCAACAGAAGATCAGAAGGGCTGGATCTTTCCTTCGACACGTGTCATTTCCCAAAGAAACTTTACAGGATGTCACCATTATTGTTGTGTGTGGTAGCGGAGAAGACAAAGTGATATGGCAGGCCATCAAACGTCATATTTGCTTTCGGTGAGGGCAGACCTGGGGCAGAGAACCCGTCAATCAATCGGAGACCGCGCAGGAAACGTCATAATTTGGAGGAACAATGTTACACTTTCTTAGTATATAAAGGGATGGTAGTCTCATTTGTATAGGTTGGGTTTTTCGCATAAGCAAACTGGTAACGAAAAGAAAGAACACTACTGTGTAAAACTCTCTTAACTGCTTGGCCACATTCAGACTTTGCTCAAAACAGGTCGGTCGAGTCGGTTTTGCAATAAAAACAACTCACATTGTTTGTTCCCGTGGATGCAGGTTGGATTTGCTCCGCCGAACCACGTAAACTCTCTTGTCAATCTATGTGTTTTCTCACCTTTTACTAAATTTGTCTTTGGTCCCCACCCCCATAACCAAACAAATTAAAGGTTGAAGAAGGATTTGTCCCAGGAGCACTATCCCGATATTGTCCATGAGATGAAAATCAGTCGTCAACAGTATCAATATTATATTTTTTACTCCTCCAAAAAAGGCAAAATGTTTCACACAATATCGAGAAAAAATTGTCAATGAAGGTATCAAGAATTTAGATAGCTTCATTTGAAAGATCTAAAAAAATGGAAGCTCAAATGACGTTCAATGGAGGATGAAGATGCTACGTTTATTTCTATTGGAACGATGGGGTATTGTAGAGTTCTAAATTATTCATCATATAATTTCCTATATTGCAAATACCCACTCGTGAGCTGAAAATACCTTCTTTTTTTAATGTTTAATTTCGTATACCAAAAATTGTAATGATCGCTCAATCGACTATCCCCCAAATCGTACAATCAGCAGCTAAATCATCTCATCCAACTAAAGTAACGCCCGAATCAAGGAACATTTGCACTAACATGATCATTTCATAATATTCAATATTTTTACACAAACACAAATATACTCAAAATACATATGTGCATAATTTTTGAATCAAATCACAAACAAAACATGAATCCCACAAAGAAAGAACTCAAGAATAATTTTAGGTCACTTAAAGTGGTAAGGTGATTCTAGAATAGTAGTCTTGGTTATAAACCATCATCTAGGATTCCACACCTTAATTGGTATTCCATATCCAACAAGAACACACCTTGACCTAATTACATGAAACTTATGTCTCTATGTTTCTCAAGCACCTATAGCTATGATATTATGCATCCAACACATAACAAATCACTACATGCTTCAAGCAAGACATTCAAATCATCAAAGAAGGCATAACATGAAAGAAATAATCAAGAAGTTACCTAGTAAGCTTGAACAAATATCAAATCTTCAAATCTCGTTGATTGAGTTGTTGAGAAGTTTAAAGTTTCTCCACCAAAATTTGTAGTATTTGCCTTGTAAGCTCTCCACCAAATTTGAGTTTAGGTTAACTTATGAAGGATTAAGATGTTACTAGCATTTTAGTATATATGTCTTGCATAATAAACTATAATGTGTTGGCAAGTTCTCATAGGACCACGTATATGTAATAGGTATTAATCTAATTATCATTAAGCTTGCAACTTGGCTAAATATCAATTTGTTAGCACACCATATTATTATATGTTATGATTACATAATATCTCTCTACGGAAAAGATATTAATTAAATAATAATATAAATATCATGTAATTATTTATTTAACCATTAAATAATTATGATTAATCCAATTAATCTAGATTGGTCTAATAAATAATTAATATTATCCAATAATATTTAATTATTTAATTAATAATTATAATATAAAATATTATTTATTATCAAATACATTTGGCTACCTAAGTGCTCAACGAGTACACTTCATATTGCGAGACTCTTTATGTTCGGATACGTTCGTCATATAACCTCTACTCATATGTAAGAAAATCGACCACCTCCAAATTGTGAAGAACACGAGAGACTTTTCCAAACTATGAGTCGAGATCGTCGTATATGTTAAAACAATCCCTCTGTTGCATGGTATCTGAGTAGTGCGTAGGAAATATAGATTACAAGTCAAGTTTCCAAAGCGCATATCCCATATTGTCGATATGTCCATGATTCTTTATAACTAATCAGAACACCATTTATGATGTATACACGATCAACCCTAGGTGATCGGCTTTGGCTAGTCTTCATAATCACGACTCAAAACAATGGATACTTAAACCCCTTAATGGTACACATTTAGGCTGACAGATCCTATCTCGATCTATAGTTGATTAATGAATGCATCGGCCCATACCCAACGAACATCCAGCAATCAGACCATGAAAAGTCTCTGACATGCATGTTATTTAAGTGTGGAGGATCAAACACAAAAATTTAATATTACCATATAGTTAAAGGATTAGATATGTTACTCTACTCGAGGATATTCATATTGACGGTGGCGTGCACTAACAACTATTAGGAATCGTCCAGTGAGTCATTTTTTATTTATTCCAATGAATACATATATGTCTATATGAATTGACGTCGCTCATGGTCCATTGGTTCTGACCATTGGAACTCCAATTTCAATATATGACAAGTGATAGTCTTCTAGGTTATAGGAATTCGATCGTGTTCCAAAATCAACGACTATGAAATATCTTTTAAGAATAGTTTATAATAGCGATATCATTCTGACGATGGACCACACCTAGTATCCAGTATCACTAAATGACTATTCTAAGGTTGATGTTATAATCAACATACAAGTATATATATCTAATAATATATATTTCAACCAGCAGCTTCTGAAGTCGCTATAAATTCCCTCTATGTGGTGGAATCAGCCGTGGAAACTTATTTTGAACAACGCCAACTAACTGCACCGCCATTAAAGATAAATACATGTCCAGATATAGACTTTCTATCATTCGGATCTCCTTAGAAATCCGTGTCTGTATAACCCTTGACCTACAGCTCATGTTCTCCATAAATTATAAACTTACCCTTAGTACCCATAAGGTATTTCAGGATATGTTTCACAGTCATCCAATATTGGTCACCTAGATCAGATTGATACTGGCTTGTAACACTAACGTCGAAACTAATATTGGGTTTAGTACATAGCATAACATACATTATGCTTCCAATATAAGAAACATATGGCAAGTTAGACATTGTAGACAACAGAACCTGGGCGACGCCGTTTCTAGGCTCGCGGCACTAGTTGGAAAATACTAAATAATATGGAGTCGCCACCCGGTGTGAACCGGGACAAAGATTTAAGGCCGCACTCACCCCTCGCAAGGGAAGACCTCAAACCATTGGGTTCGGAATGGTCCCTTACTCATGTCACTTGTAATGAAAGGATTTATATAATAATTTAAACAAGCTGAAGTAACACTTATCTCTAAGGGTATCATGCTTCTAAATTCACATTTTTAAAATAAAATATGCGCCTAAATATACATGTATTTCACATATAAGATTGCATGCTTAGAAGTACATTAAATCAACAAACATACAATTTCATTTAGCATATCATGTTCACAAAAAAAAAAAACACAAGCATACATACTAGCCATACAAGCATACATGTGAGCACTTTTCCAAGTGATACGTGGAATTGTATCCCAAGTACAGACCGCACTACCGTCTATTCGGAATCGGCTACGGAATTTATGTCTGGGTTTCCATCCGATATACCACAAGAAATAATACTCCAAAGTCATCATGACAAAGATATATGAATCGTAATACGTTAAATCAAGACTAAGGCAAATGACGCAACCAATGGAATAAACATGATTTTCATTATGATGTGCACAAAGATAAGAATGATTATATGGGGTTTCATAAAAAAACATCTAAGAAACAATTATACATGGCATGTGATGAGTATGTCTCAGTTCAGTGTGTTCGCGTTCGTGTAGCGTTCGTAAACGCGTTCGAACGGTAAACAGGAGGTTCGCGTTCGTATAGCGTTTGGTAACGCGTTCGAACGGGACCAGACAGAAAACATGCGTTCGTGCGGCGTTTCGGAACGCGTTCGAATGGGATATAGCAGTGACCTCCAAAATGCAGTAAGCAACATGAACATATAAATATATGACTTCTCGTACATAATAACAGATTAAGGGGCGCGGCAAATCATTGTAACAAAGGTAGCTTTCAAGCATTTTCACCCCTCAAAGTGGAGGACCCTTGATCTCACTTGATAAGCCCATGCGCAATGCAACATGATGCATGAATTTTCAAAAAAGACGTTATGAAGTGAATAACTAAATAAAAGAGGCGCGGCGAAATACTGCCGTAAAGGTAGCCTTTTAGGCTCTTTGTCTCTCAAAGAGAGGACCTTTAGACCAACATACTAAGCCCATGCGCAATGTGATATAATGCATGGTCATGTAAGAAGACGTCATACTAAACAACAAGATAATGGGGGCGCGGTGAAGTACTGCCGTAAATGTGGCCTTTTGGGGCTCTTTGTCTCTCAAAGAGATGACCTTTAGACCAACATACTAAGCCCATGCGCAATGTGATATAATGCATGGTCATGTAAGAAGACGTCATACTAAACAACAAGATAATGGGGGCGCGGCGAAGTACTGCCGTAAAGGTGGCCTTTTGGGGCTCTTTGTCTCTCAAAGAGATGACCTTTAGACCAACATACTAAGCCCATGCGCGTCACATCACAATACATGAAATAAAGACAATAAAAGTGTAGGACTTCGTATGCCCAATTGAACGTACATTCAACCCAAACACACTTCGTCCGGCACGGCGAAGTAGTGTCACAAAGGTGGCCTTTTAGGCTCTTCGTCTCTCAAAGAGGGGACCTTTGGACTAACCCACTAAGCCCATGCGCTCAATCGCATCATACATACAAAAATAAAGACAATCATATCAAACTTAGTATGTCCGATTGAACGTATTTTTCATTCAACCGAACACACATCAACCGGCGCGGCAAAGCATCATGGTAAAGGGCTTTAACCCTTCCCCATAGGGGATCTTTCATTCCACTTACTAAGCCCATACGCTCGATCGCATCATAACATAAATAAATAACATGCGGAAATTAAAAGACGGAATAATAAAGTGAGAATAATAAAAATAACATAAAGCGAAATATACACCATTTACTCAAGTGGTACGTGGAGTTGTATCCCAAGTACAGACCGCACTACCGTCCATTCGGAATCGGCTACGGAATTTACGTCCGAGTTTCCATCCTATATACCACGAGAGGCGACGTATTTTCCGTTTTAATCAATGGCAACAACACACATCACATGCAAACAATATTCAATAAATAATTAAAACACAATTAAAAGAATCAATAAAAATCAAATAAAAACAAGTGTGAAAGGTACCCTCAGGTCTAACCTTTTAAGTCGTCTTTCGGACTCGCGTTTACAACCGTCGGAAGGGCTATCACTCCGCAACTTTTCTGGTTCACTTGTTTAGCGTCTTAACTTGTTGTTCCACTGTTTTCCCCGCTGTTTTCACTCCATTTTGCTGCTATTTCCTCGCGGTTTTCTGGTCACTGTTCAGGTGTGTTTGTTCACTGTTTGGGGACTGTTTTATGCGTTTTTAGAGGGTAAAGGGCTGCTGTTTTGGAAGGGTTTCGGGAGCAATTTCTGGTCACTGTTTTGAGCAGTTTGTTGGGTGTTTTGGTGAGGGATAAGGGGCTGATTTGGTGCAATTTCAGAGGTGTAAAGGGGCTGGTTTCAGGCGTTAAGATTGGCTGGTTTCAGGGATGATTGTAAGGGGGCTGAGTGGACTGTGAGGCTTTGGTATTTTGGCTGATGCGTGAGGCAGTGAAGGGGGCTGTTGTGGCTTCTGCGTGAGGTTGATGGGTTCTGAGTAGGTCTGCGTGACTTACGTGTGCTTATGAGTGTGTACCGTGAGTGGGGCAGATGGCTTATGTGAGGGCTGGTGAAGACATATGGCGTGAATGGGGTTTATTTGCGTGGGAGCAGGTGGCTGTTGCGTGAATGGCTTGTGAAGGTTTGCTTGTGCGTTAGTGGGGTGGAGGCTGTTGTGGTCTATGAAGGCTGATTGAGTGAAGGTTATGTGTTAAGGGCTATTGAGTTGATTTTTGTCGGTTTGGGCAGTGGGCGTATTTAAGGTTTGTTTGTTTGTTGAAGGTTGAGTGGCAGGCTTTAGGGTTCTTTTTTGTTTTGTTTTCTCTGTGCCGTGTCTTGTGTGTCTTAGAGTGTTGGTTTAGTGTGTGTTTTATAGTTGTCAATTAGGGTTTGCATGGATAGGGATTTATAATATCTAATTAGTGTCACAAAAGGAAAATATATATTTGATTGGGGGACAAATTTAGGCTAATTAGGAATGTAGTATATTTAGTTTGTGTTGATTAGGCATACAATATTTTAAGTTAGGAATAATATATTTTTAATTAGGAATAATATTTGTTGATTGATTTTAATTAGGCATGCAATTTCTTTAATTTGGGCAAGTATTTTTATTATTTTGGTAGGTCATTATTTAGATTTTATTTGTTTTATTTAATTTGGTATATGACTTAATTAATTATTTTATTTAATTTGGTATATTGTTTAATTAATATTTAATTTGTTTATTTAATTTGAATTGGAATTAATTAATTAGAATTTAATTTAATTAATTTAATTGGTTTGTGATTTTTAGATTTAACATTTAATTTAATTAGTTATTTAATTTCAATTTAGTTTACATTGTGAGTTAATTAATTTTAATTTGTGAATTTAATTGGTTTTAATTTACTTATATTTAATTTAAATTTAATTTGTGACATATATTTTAAATGTTTAGTTATTATCGGTTTGTGACATATATTAATTATTTCTTTGGATGTGATTTAATGGGCTTGGGCTAAGGTTAAGTTTTTTAAAACGGAGATCCAACAGCGAACCCGAAGCTAAACACGTGAACTAAATCCGACAAAACCGTCAATTCTTGACTCTTCCCTTCCGACGTCTGTTTCCCGCGATTTCCGCGACTTAAAAGATAGTGCCTCCAAATGAGGCTCATCATCGGGTTTCACATGCAAAAATGCAATGCCTACAGTCGCCCCCACTTTGATGGGACTTCTGTAATGTGTAACAGTGACAATCCTATCAAAGTTATGCAATGCATTTTCACTTACCTGGCTAGCCAACTGCCACTTGACTTTCACGTGTTTGAGTTGATTTGGGTGGTGAGGTGCTGCGACCCTGGTTCATTCCCGAACCGTGTTGTGATGTGGTCCATTCCTGAACCGTTACATGTGTTCAGTTGAGTTGATTTGGATGGTGAGGTGCTGCGACCCTGGTTCATTCCCGAACCGTGCTTCCATTCTTTGAGTGCCATTCTCGGCCTGTTCATTCCTTAACTGTATTTCCATTCTAGAGTGCCATTCCCGGCTTGTTCATTCTCGAACTGTGTTGAGATGAGGCTTTATTCCTCCCGAGCTTTATTCCCAAACTGTTGAGATGAGGCTTTATTCCTCCTGAGCTTTATTCCCGGACTGTTGAGATGAGGCTTTATTCCTGAACTGTGTTGAGATGAGGCTTATTCCCCTGACTGTCTGGACGGTGGGCTTTGTTCCCAAACTGCATTGAGATGAGGCTTTATTCCTCTGGGCTTTGTTCCCTAGTTATGCTGAATGTGGGGCTTTATTCCCGAATTATACTGAATGTGGATTTATTCCTGAACTGTACTGAATGTGGGCTTTATTCCCGAACTGAATTGAATGCAGGCTTTCTTCTGAACTGTACTGAATGTGGGCTTTATTCCCGAACTGCACTGATGTGGGCTTTATTCTCGTACTGAGCTGAATGCAGGCTTTTTCCTGAACTGAACTGAATGTGGGCTTTATTCCCGAGTTTGCTGGACGTAGGCTTTCTTCCTGAACTGTACTGAATGTGGGCTTTATTCCCGAACTGCACTGAGTGTGGGCTTTATTCCCGAACTGTACTGACATGAGGCTTTGTTCCCCTTGAGCTTTGTTCTTAAACTGAATGTAGGCTTTCTTCCTGAACTGCACTGAGTGTGGGCTTTGTTTCCGAACTGTACTGACATGAGGCTTTCTTCCCCTTGAGCTTTGTTCTCAAACTATACTGACATGAGGCTTTCTTCCCCTTGAGCTTTTTTCTCAAATTATACTGATATGAGGCTTTCTTCCCCTTGAGCTTTGTTCTCAAGCTATACTGGCATGAGGCTTATTCCTCCCGAGTTTTGTTCTCAAACTATACTGATATGAGGCTTTCTTCCTGAACTGAACTTAATGTAGGCTTTCTTCCTGACTGATATGGGCCTCGCCCTCGATCTGACACTGATATGGCCTCGCCCCCAAACTGATGCAGATGTGGGTTCCCCCCTAAACTGATGCAGATGTGGGACTCGCCCCCAAGCTGGTACTAGTGGGCCTCGGCCCTGAACTGATATTGATGTGGGCCTTGCCCTCAAACTGATATTGATATGGGCCTCGCCCCCACGCTGATACTGATGCTAATATTGATGCTTCTGACTGGCTTTCATTTGCCGCTTTCTCTCTTTCTTCTTCAAAACCTGTGAACACAAAACAAACACAAAACACAAAAAGGAATGCAAAATATGTTACGTGTATGCATGTATGCATGAGTTTTCTTATCCCGTTGGGTTAGGTCTTCTGTCAATTCCATTGACGACCATTCTTTTCTTAGGGAATGTACCATTTCCCCACATGTCTACACACGATTTGTTCCAGGAACCCATTTCTTTCCAAGTCTAACAGTCCCACTGTCTCAATTTCCCAATTCCTGAATGGCTAACTTATCTTTTCTGCTTGCTTCCTTTGAGGATTCCCTACGTTCTGAGCATCACATTACCAAGATTGAACACACTCATGTTGCAAGTTTGAAAGTAATAGTCTTAGGCAGATAAATAAAATGATCGCCTTTATTATTGTTGAGGAAACGTTCGAACAGGTAAACAAAATCAATGTCTTTATTAAA
Source organism: Zanthoxylum bungeanum (assembly GCA_019454045.1). Lineage (NCBI taxonomy): Eukaryota > Viridiplantae > Streptophyta > Magnoliopsida > Sapindales > Rutaceae > Zanthoxylum > Zanthoxylum bungeanum. Next base: position 2,026 of record SKCR01002837.1, on the reverse strand, counting down.
AGTGCAAGATAAACTAGGAGAAACAACAGTGCCTTCTTCTTCAGCCCATGGTTCTTCACCATTGTTATCCCTAATCCCCATATGAGAAGCTTGGTGGTTGAGGGTTCGGAGGTCAAAGGTCTCAAGAAAGCAAAAGGTTATCATGGTGGTGGGGCGAAGTGGTAATTTGGTAGGGGGTTTCTGTGTGTATTGGGTTTTCTTTCTCTGGGTCGGGTATTGTATGGGCATCGATGAGGTTTTGGATTTCAAGTCTGAGGCGGGCGCAGTTGTCGGTGTCATGGCCTTTTTCTTGGTGGAAGTGACAGTATAAGTTTAAGTTCATGTGAGGTGGCACAGGATTTGGGATGGGCCTAGGTTCCAAAGGTTTTAAGAGTCTTTGCGCCTTCAGCTTTTCGAATACCTTTGAAAGAGGCTTACCAAGGTTAGAAAATCGTATGTTCTTAATGGCAGTGACCTCAGCAGTAGCAGGCATAGTCCCTGAATGTCCCCCAATATTCCTTCTGTTCTGTCCATAAAACTTTCTGTTCTCGGCTTCCTCCTCCTCAATATCCATAACTGTCTCCCTCAGCTGTCGAAAATCAGTCATCATCGAAGTCATTCTCCTCAGTTTGCCATAAATAGAGGGCTTGGTGCCCTTGATGATCATTTTGATCTGGTTCTTTTCTGAGGGCCGGGTCTGCATCTTCAGAAGCTGGCTCCTCCAGCGGTCCACATATTCCTTGAAATTTTCCTCCGGCTTCTGCTTGATATTTTCTAAGTCACGGAGTGACAAGTCAATCTCCAGGTCCGTGACATATTGCTTTAAGAAAGCATCGGCTAGCTCCCTCCAATCTTCCTTAACCTGCTTGTCCAGGTTATGGTACCATACTACGGGTGCCCCCTCGAGTGACATCCCAAACATCTTTTGGACTTGGCGCTAAGACAGACCAACTGAACTCATAACAGACACATACTGACGGAGATGCACTCTCGGATCTCCGTTCCCATTGAACTTAGCCATGTCGGGCATTCTGAACTGAGCAGGCAACTGTTCCTCAAAGGTCATCGCCTCATAGTCTAGTAAGTCTTCATCCTTACCCTTCATCTTACGGGTAACAGACTCTACCTGGTCACGGATTTTCTGCAATTCTTCCTGAGACCCAACTTTTCTCCCAGTGGTATAATCAGCCACATCATCATCAAAAGCGGGGATGTCATCCCCCAATCCATTCGGAGTCTCCTCACATCTTACATTCTCAGAGTTTCCCCCAGCACGGGGCACAGCCATATTTGTCATGGCAACAGTCAAGGCTTGCAACTGTTCGGTAATCTTAGCCAAACCATTTTCCAACTGATCTATCCAGGATACCTCATTATCGGATGTACTCATGTCTGTTACCGGTCTTTTGGTGAGTCTTCCCTCTTCCCTAACCCAACGGAGTCTATGATGGCTTTTAGAGCACAAGATTTAGCATGATGTATGTATGCATGAGGTGTATGAGATGTATGTAACGTATATACACATTGAATCAACTAAAATCTTCAAACAAATCAGCTTATTATCTTTTTAGAAGCTTTTGGGACAACTGTCATAAGAGTGAACCCGTCCCAGTTTAAATGGCCCAACGAGTTCATGTCTTATGGCAAGAGCCCAACTAAATCCAAATGATAATATTCCGAACACAGCACAAGGTGGCCCACCAACACTTAGACGCCTTTGGCCCAATAGTCATGTAATACATCCTTGTCCCAGTTAAATGGCCCAACAAGCCCATATCCCATGACAAATGGTCCAAATGGATCCAACGATGATGTTCCCAAACACAAGCATAGAAGAGAGATAATGCAAACATAATACTTTTTTTACATAATGGCCCGTCAACATTTCAGAAGTCTTGGGCCTAATAGTCATACGGTACGAACTTGCCCCAGTTTAAATGGCCCAGCAACCCCGCATTTCTGACAATAGTCCAACTGCATCCAAATGAGGATGGTCCACAAGCAATACTCAAGGAAATAATTGTTACTTAAACCATACAAACCGGTC
>SKCR01002836.1:0-26674 GCA_019454045.1 Zanthoxylum bungeanum | reverse complement strand
TCAAGTGCACAATAAATTAGTATATATTTTAAATAATGTTATTTATTTTATTAGTGAAATAGAAAATAATTTTAGCTAAGAGCATTTTTGCAACTTGTTAACAATTCATTCTAATGACAAGATAAACACATCAATAAAAATGTTGTTGAATCGGATTCCGATTCCTACAACTCAAGCAAACAACTTGTTTTGATAATAATTCTTAATTCTGATTCCAATCCGATCCTCAGTTAGTAAACGCGCCATAATTTTGAGTGTCCATTGTAGGAGTTTGAGGAAAAATAAAATTTAAAATACAATAACCATATACATGTAAATTTTGTAGGGTTACCCTCATTTTACAGCTACAACTATGCCACGAACGACAACTATAATTATTGAAGTTAATAATTTTACACTTTAACTATAAAAAAAATGATATTTTACTATTTTTAACTATAAAAATGTAATAATTCACTATTTTTTTTCTTTATTTAATTTGTAAAATACCAATATTGTCATGAATGAATAAATCTAGGAATATAATAATTCATATTAAAAGGAGTTTTTTATTATTTTAATTTGTTTAGAAGAATAAAAAAATTTGTTGATAAAAATTTGTTGGTTAAAATGACAGTTTCACCTTGTGATGTCTTCATGACATTATCGTTGACTAATAATGGTAATAAAAAATTAATTTTATTTTTTTGCGTGGCTGGCATGTAAAAAAATTACATTTCGATAAGTATTAGTCATTTGTAATTTTGGCATCGTTAAAGTAGTAAAAAGATAAGAACCTCGTTTGTTAAGAATCATGAAAATAGAGAATATTTATGAAAAAAAAAAAAAGAGAGAGCATATGATTATTTAAGATGATAATAAACTACAATGTTGGTCACTGAATAATCATGAACTAACAGCATTTGAAGCAAATAGGGGGTTCAGGTGATTATCAACTAGTTATAAGCAATGATTAAAAATTCGGATAAGATCTGTCGGTCGGATTGGTTGAACCGATATCCGATCCAAAGTATGATCCATGTGATCTCCCAAACCAGTCGGCAGTGTACCGGCCAAAAATTCACTGATCGGCCGGTTCAATAGGTGAATCGGTCCGGATCAGGCGGATTTTTGGTATGGTTTTATTTATTTATTTATTATTGATTTTCATTTTTTTTATTTATATTTTTTTTGTAAAGAATAATAAAAAAATAGTTAAAACATTGACTCCGGATCGACCTCTGATTAACTCCGATTGGACCTTTGACCATTGACCCTCTTCCCAGACCAGATCGATAGACCGGTACAGATTTTAAAACACGAGTTATAACAATTATTGTGATATCCCTAGTTCGTGAATTTAAATACACACATGACAACTTACATGCACAAATGTGTTAGTTCAGATAGTTCTTATGTACAAAAATATTTATATTGTTTCATGTAACACGAAGCTTTTACTCAACTTAATTGTGTGCTGGGATCGCGCAAATTAACCATAAGTTATAAAATCATTAAAAAACTTCAAATTTTATTTTTTGAACTTGTTAATTTATATATAAAAGATAAAAATTTAATGTTAAATGAGTCCTACGTTGTACAAATATCATTTTTTTTTTTTAAAAAAAAAAGTGTAGTAGCAGAAAAATTAATATAATCAAAAAATCACAAAAGAAAAAGTGGTGATGGGAGACCGTGAGAATGACTTTTTAGCCAAAAGGGTGCCTTCGTCTCAGGAGATTTACCTGGTCCAAGATGTCATTTTCCAAATTAAATGAAATTGTGATTACAACACATAAAAACTAATAATTCTTAAAAAAAAAAAATGTAAAGAGAAAAAAGGGAAAAGAGAAAAAAAGGATATTATAAAATGGGTTTGTTAGAAGGATACATGAGCCCAATAGTGGAACCACCCCAAAAGGAATCCAAAGATAGGCAAGCCCTAACTAGTGGTTACCTCTTATGCTCCAAAACTCATAATTTTAAAATTTTATTTTTTCTCTTGGCCCGTGGCTATACTTTGTATGATTGATTTTGACTCGACTTTTTATGCTGCTCTGATGTGGAGCTAATTTCTTGAGAGTAATCCTGAAGAAAGTAAAAGAATGATTAAAGATTGCTTGCAAATAAAACTTGTAGGGTTATATGCAGCTCTCCTACTGATTTTAATAGAAATATCAAATTCACATCATTTGTGTTGCGCTTGACAAGTTTGATTCTGCTAAAAAAACATGTCACTGTTCCCTCATAACAAGGGAGAATCTACAGTTTTTACAACTTTTACATGTTATTTTCCTGTAGTTATTAAAATACCAGGTAATCCCATTATGTCAATTTTTTTACTGAAAAACTCATCCTGGTCACAGACAAAAACCGAAAGAAAACTGAAAGAGGATTTAGTGGATTTCACAGAAATCCCTTGTCTTGGAAGCTCTTCACGCAGTCATCAAACATTTGAGGGACAATTATAAATTATGACTCACATCTTTACATGGTGTCCGATAAATTTCTCCTCTCAATGAGTCAAATTGGACTACTGTAAACACTACCTTTTGGTGGAGCGACGGATAAGTTAACTTTAGCGTTAACGTTCACAAAATCATAATCTCATAATATGAGATTATTTTTTGATACTAACTTATATTCTAACCTTTCAGCCAACACATAGCAACCAAATTTCCTCCACTCACCAACACCTCCAAATTCCTCTATTATCTTCACACTCGCTAGCCTTTCATTCCCTCTAATCCGCCCAAATCTTTCTTGCTCCCACCCATTTTACTCTCTCAGTAATGAAATCACTTCTCTTTTGAATAGAAACATCCACAAAGCAACATTGTCCACATTGTAACTATTTTCACATGAACATATTTGTTCCCATCTTTGCTCAAGTGTGCTATCACAATAAAATCAAATGATCCATGTAGCCAAACTGTGGGATTTGGTGATCCAAATCACTGATCCAGGTGGAGTGCTCTAGCTAATGTGACAGTTGAGTTGTTAAGTCAGTTACAAAATGTGTTAAGGTGCAGATATATCAGTTAAGTTTGTTTTAACTGTGCAAGTGACTTAACCGTCAAGTCACGTGACTTGAAGATGAAGTATAAAGGCTGACTAATGAGCTGCTTTGTAAGACAGATTCTGATTAGAAACCTTGAGTAATCCACCACAATTTTAATCCATTGAAATTGATCAATAAGAGAAAGATAACATCTTGTTATCCCCGTGGATGTCGGCTAAGGTTGAACCACATATCTATCACTCTTGAATGATAATGGCAAGCTATCGAAATCTGGAAGGCGTGAACTGAGGGTGGCGTCAGGGCCTGGTGTGCTTCACCTACATTGAAAACAATTTTAATAAAGATTAAAAATGTGGGGTGTTTTTGTTTCAGGGTGCCTTCTTTTTCTGCTCAAGAAATTTGGTATGGCAACCCCCTGCTGCTACTGATTTTGCAGAAAAGCCCGGGCTTTTGTAATCGATTTCAATTTGCTGTTAATAGTTGCTGGGATCGAAAGGCTGTGGCTTCCGATTGTTAACGAAGTAGAAGCAGCACTTGGTCATGCCCTTCTCATTTGAATGCTTCCCTGAAAGCCAATTTGAGCACATACATGTAATGTAACCATTGTAAGCACGCTTCTTTAAGGTGATTTTACATATGCCCTTTAATTATATTTTTATCATGCAGGGAAAATTTATTCAACGAATAAGATCACATTCCTAAGGATTTACCAAAATTATTTTATTATTGGCTAAACAAATAAAATATGCATTCAAATCACAGAGAATAATAAATAATAAATAACAAATTTAAATGAATAAAAATACGTAATTAAATTAATTAAACATGCTCAATATCCATTACAACACTAAATTTAATTATTTATGTAGTCATAATATTCAACAAAAATATGCTAATCATTATTACAAAATAAAAAGTCATAAAAGATCAAGGTAGAGAGAAAACAGAAGAAAGAAACTCTCATTTGTACTCTTAGGCTTCAAACTCCACCGCCCGTTGAAGCACTCATTCTTACCTTGCTCAAAGCATTATTCTATGCTCTTGGAGGCTCCAAAATATGTTATGAGGCTTCCTTCTAGGTTTTGGGACGAACTTGTGCTTATATAAGAGGTCCTGGGATTTTTCCTGATTAAAAATCAAGTTCTGACAGTACCATGAAATGAGTCAGTGTTGCGACGTATCATGGATGCGTGTCGCGACGCTGGCCCCTTCTCATTAGCACGTCGCGACGCGCATTCTCCGGTGTCGCGACGCTTATGGTCTTCAACGTGCGTGTCACGATATGATTCAACCTGCAATACACACCCAAAACCCATCAAAACTCGTACAATACTCAAAACATTAAGATAGAGAGGCAGAAAATATATGTTTATTAACCGCTCATCATATATCGACTATGAAAATTTTATCGATTATGAATATATATCGGATATGAGATTTTGGTTTTGGATACGAATATAAATATTTCAAAAATTACGGATATGCTATCTCTTTCCGTCCCTAGCGATGTCCAAATCAAATAATTACAAAATAATTTATATTATTGTTATTACTATGTTATTTTAGAATGCATATTTCAATTCAATTTCAAACAAGTTTATAAAAATTTGATCGGAACCCATATCATTATAGAATCAGTGGTTCCCTCGTAGTAGAAATGTCTATTTAACAAATCCGAAAATGAACAGCACACTCTTTAATGTAGCCAATTAGCATCTTAAACCGATTGTCAAAACTTGCTAAGAGTCCAACAAAGACACTTTTCTTTCATCTATTTTTATTTAGTTTTACTTTCTTTTCTGGATTGGAAGAGTAGAAGAAACCGCAATCACAAATGCAATAATTTTTTTTTATCGTTTAGTGTTTGGGTGTTTATGTATGTATATATGTGTGTGTATATATATGTATGTGTATGAAGTACAGTTTCAATGAGAGGATACTTTAACTTAATAAGTTAATGTATACATTAAAAAATAAAAAAACACATATTTCAATAAATTAAAAAAATAAATAATTTATTGTGTGTGTATAAATCATCATTTGTGGTTTGGGAGCAGTAAGCAGCATGGGTGGATAAAAAAAACCGACCGAACCGAACCAAACAGCAAACCGAACCAAATCGGACCGAATTTATGGTTTTTTTCTAACAGTTCGGTTTGCGGTTCGAATTGGCCCACCCCAAACGGTTTACGGTTCGGTTCAGATGCTAAACCGAACCGCACCTGTGGATGAATTTTTTTTGTCGCTAGACTAGTTTTTTTTTTTTTTTTTTTGTCTTCACTTAAGTGGATGAATTTTTTTAAAATAGAATAATCCGTAATCCGAACTGAACCAATCCGTAAACCGCTGGTTTAAAAAATTTTCAATCCGAACCAAACCGTTATTTAATGGTTTAGTTTGAGAGGTAAAAAAACCGGATCGTAAAATATGGTTTGGTTCAGTTTTTAGTAAAAATTAAATCAAACCGAACCGCGTCCACCCCTAGTAAGCAGTCGGCATTAAAGGTGGTTGGAGGGAACCCTTGATATTAATTAAATCATCATTTAATTTTTAAGAGTGAATGATTTTGAATTTTGTAATTGCATATTGTCAAATCCAACCTAGTTGGAGATTTGTTCAATCTTGGAAGTAACATTAGTAATTTTTTTTTTTGTTTTTTGAAATTTGATTCATTTTGACCACGTGTCCAATTTTCAATGGGTTGATTAGGGACCGCACATAACTTTTTTTTCGGAATAGTTGGAAACTCCGCCGCCAAACCACCCATTACGGGTTCAAGCGGAACAGGTAAAACCCCTCGTTATCTCAGACTTTTATAAAAAAAACGCATTCCCTGGATTCGAATCTAGAATTTTAAGATGAGGTCCTGAACCCTATACCACCAAACCACGCTCCCTGGGGACTGGGATCGCATATAACAATTACATCAAATCAACATTGTTTTATCATTGTAAAAAATTTAACATGATTTGTTTTCATTTTTAAGTATATAAATAAATATTATTTTAACTTTAAAAAATTGATTAAATATATCAAAGTGTTTTACTAATTTTTTTAAAAAAATATAATTTAACTAGATAATTAGTTTAAAGGGAAATTATCAATTTTCCATCTAAATGTTAACTAAAGTACAATCAAATTCAAAGACCTTTAAACTATTCATTTTTCCACTTAGAGCTAAAAAAAATATTTACTTTTGCACCCAGATATTTATGGTGTTAGAATTTTATTGACGTCATAAGAGTATTTTGGTCATTTAATAACGTATGGTGGAAAAGTAAAGATTATTTGAATTTCGGATGGAAAAATGAAGACTCTATAAACTTATGGTGGGAAATAGAATACTTTAATGATGATGAATTTCAAGTGAAGATATATATATATATATATAAACTCTTGGAAATTGGTCTTCATTGGTTATTTTTGGGTGAAAATTAATATCTCCAACAATTATATACAGGAATGACAGTTATATCAAAAAAATTTTGAAATTCCTGATCCGTATTAATAAACATATGAATTGGGATTTAGATTTTTAAGATCTACACAGATTCAAATTCAAATTGCTTAACTAAATTACTTATGGAGTGCAAATAAATGAGAATAGACAATTTTGACTATATAAAATGACAAAAAATAACATATAGCTCTAGATGACAAAATATAGATCGGGATGCACATGGATCCGGATCCGCAATATATTTTGTGGATCTGGATGCAGAATATTATATATACATATTTTTGGATATCCAAATCAGTAAAAAAATCTAGATTTTTTTTTAAAAGTTATTTAATTTTAGATATTCAAATAAAAATAAAATAACATCCATAATTAAACAATTTTAATTCAACATTGAAGGCGAGAAAAAAATGGAGAGAATCCATACCTTCAAAGTCTTGGGCTTAATAGTTCAGAATCCAATTGAAGTTGGGCTAGGTAGCCTGCACAAGTTCATGTGTATTGTGATTATAATCTCCATTCTCTTTTTCTTATGATTGTAATTAATCGCTAAATGTTTGTTTTTGTTTGCTAAATTTTAGAGTTTTCACTTTTCCAAAAGTCCATTTTTATGATATCCCATTGGTTTATATAACAATGTTCATGTGGAGATTTCAATCTCTAGTTGACGTTTGTCTATCGCTGAACTGCTTTTAATTACATGGGATACACTTGTCCAAGACATAATTGTAGACATTGCATTTCTATGCATAGCCCAATGATAAGTCTCATATGGAGACACCCTATAAAAATTGATAATAATTATAAGGATAAATATCAGGAAGGAAATGAACTACAGGGAACATAGCAAAAATCCAGTCTGACATCACCTATGTTTGACCTACATTTTCTCTAGTTAGTACCTCTGGCCGGATATTCCTTGAAAACCTTACATCCGACCAGACATAAAACATCTGTCATTAAATGAGCAAATTATCAATTACTGAAGTTAAGAGACTTGATTATGTCCGGCCAGACATACAATTCAAATTTGACATTCGGCCGGACATGTATCAAGTTGTCAACACACAAACTCAAACATCAAGAATCATGGGCTTTATTATGTCTGACCATAGGTACATCCCAAAATGTACATTCGGCCGAACAATCTCTTACGGTAACTGACCCATCAGATTGGAAATCATTGGAGAATGGAAGAGAGTTTTGTCCCCTTTTTCCATCTCGGTCATCCTCCTTAGCTATAAAAAAAAGGGGTTCTCTTCACAAAGGGGATGATTGAAAGGCTAGTTTTTGGGGAAATCACAAGAAATCCCTGAATGCTTTGAAACCTAGAAAGACAAAGACAATAAAAAATCTCCAGAGTTCCCATTTTCCTGTACAAATCCAACAACAACCCAGATCTTATAGGTGTATTCTGATCCACTACATACGCAAAAAAGGTACGACCTGATGGCAACCCTCTTTTATTTTCTGATTTCACACAGTATCTCCGACCGGTCCTAGGACACATCCGGCTAGACATGCACATATAATCGGAATGTCCGGCCGATTTCTTCTAAGCCAGGTAAAGAGCTATGTACTGCACATCCTGTTTACATGCATGCGCTAATATCATTTCTATTAATATGTATGATTTTAATTCATGTTATTGCCATCATCATTTAATATAGTTTGTTTCCCGTTATTTAGTTACGCATAATTAGTTATGTCATTTCATCATTTTAAGTGTCTTGAGCACGACGATTATTTTATTGATGTTTGGATTTTTAAGATGCATGTTCTTAGTCTTGTTGTTTAGATGTTAGGCATATCTTAGTTTATTTACTGTGTGATCTGTGAGTGATGCCCGACCGGACTTGTCTTATGTCTGGCTGGATATGTATGATATCCGACCGCATGATCCCGTTGGTATATAGGATGGAAACCCGGATGTAAGTTCCATAGACGATTTCGAATGGACAATAATATGGTTCACTGACCGGTGCTTACACACATGCGTATAACGTAAGCGCACGTATCGTTCAAGTAGTATAAAAAGTATCGATCCCACGAGGACTTAAAACCTTTGCTATTAATTTTTTATGAGGTCAAATGTTTACAAGTATCTAATAGATTGATTGTTTGATTGGGTGGTGACTTTAAAACTTAAACAAGTAAATAAATTTCTTGAAAGTAGATTGAAGAAAATTCAAATTTATAAAACTATCAGGGTTGTGAATCCTTCCAATATCTATTAAAGATGAAGTGGTTATTACAGTTGGGTAATATATTAATTATTAACCTGGAACACTAAATTATGTAAAAGCCTCTTCCGATGGTCAATTACAAATACCCAGTATAACCCAATTGAACCATATGTCTATGTCAACCAAATTACATGGATTCATTAAGTTTAAGTTCCAATTATGGCTACCCCCGCCCGACAGGTATATTCCTATCATGTAAGGAAATCTATTAAAGGGTTATCTATCCTCAAGGAATATCGTGGGCTATTGAGTCTAAGGTCTTTAACCTAAAATCATTTTCCAAGTTCATTTTAAGTTTACCTAATCAATTTTATTAATGGCCAGTTAATAAAAAGCATTAAGATTAAGACTCAATAAATAAACCTTTATATTACCCAAGCTATAATCTAACCCCTTATAAACCGGTGACATTGGATTTCATCACAACCCCAGATAACTGGCTTATTTACGACACATATTTACGGGTAGTAAAAATTTAAATAAAATAAAAGACATCAATTAAATACTGAAAATTAAATACTGAAAAGTAAATTGCTGAAAAGTAAAAAAACTAAAAAGTAAAAAGTAAAAAAAATAAAGTAAATTACTGAAAGTAAATTGCTGAAGAGTAAATTGCTGAAAAGTAAATTACTGAAATTAAATAAAGTAAAAGTACAATAAAATAAAATGATGGGGGTTAGAGGATCAACTTTTATTACTACTATTTTATATATCTCCCTTAATATAATATATTAACTTTATGTGATAATTACCAACCAGCCATAAAAGCGGTATCCTGATTAAGTCAAATTAATAATTAATTACCAACCGACCAACCAGGTGATATCCATACTTAGTCAGGTTAAAACCAATTTATAATTAATTACCAACCGACCAATATAGCGGTATCCTCATTAAGTCAAATTTTAAATAGTTTATATATTATAATTAAGGAGATTAATCTAAATAGCAATAATAAAAGCTTTACCTTTCACCCCAGCAAAGAGGAATTACCTCCTCATTGCTTGAAAAATAAAAACTGCAAAAGTAAAGAAAGGAAATGATTGTGCGTAAAAGTAAATTGCGGAAAGTAAAAACTGAAAAATAAAGAAAAGAAAGTGCGAAAGCGGAAATTAATTACTGAAAGTTGTAAATAAACAAACAAGATACAATCTTCTTATTTATTCTTTAGGAATTTCAAAGAAGAAAGTATGAATTTTACAAATGAAATGACTTGGTATTTATAGGCAAAATTTTGCCTCCATCAAATCATCCATCAAATTCTCCACCAAATCCATTAGTAATTTCTCCACTAATTACTCCACCAAATCCATTATTAATTGCTCCACTAATTTCTTATCATGTTTGGTGATGATTTGATAATTTTATTATTTATTTATTAATTTATTTTTTTTCTTTGAAAATGATTGAAAAAGACTTTAATAATTACACACAACACACTTGTGGATGGTTCATCAATTTCGGTCATGAAATCTTCATAATTCGAAAATAGTTTGTCTTTCAAAGTTGTAGATCTTTGCGTCTTCTTTAATCTGGCACTTGAATCAGCTCAATCTGATATCAGAGTAAAAATTTATGCCCAAAATAGGACATATGTGCAAAACTGGAATTTCCAAAACTGCACTTTGTCAAAAACGCCCTTTCAAGTTTCCAATCTCCAAAATTAAAATATCAAGTCCAATAATTGCCCTTATTTGACCCATATTTCGTCCTAAATGATTTCATTGAGACCCGATATTATTTTATCTGCAAAATAAACAAAAACACATCAAAACATTAATCAAACCCGAGAAACTAAACAAAATATTAAGTTAAATGGGCGGTAAATATTGACATATTTTCCGCTCATCACACCCCCAAACCTAACATTTTGCTAGTCCTCGAGTAAAATAAAAAAAAAATTAAACTAAGCCACTTTCGTAGGGATCACGGTTGCATTTAGCGTATGCAACAAGCCTTTAAACCCCCAGGTGTCCCTAGTGGACGAGTTGTACTCTCGTGAGGGTTTACATAAATGATACCCACAAATATTTTACAAAAGTAAAAAGGTAGTGAAACTAATGCACACAAAATCAAAAAGACAAGCGAAAAGTGAATAAAGATGTTAGTGAATAATCATGTGAAACTTCTACTCCAAGTTACTAGTTGTTTTCTTTCTTTCTAAATTACTGAATAAGTAAATTCTCCGATTATATTTACCATTCTCTATATACACAGCCAAAAAAGTATTAATCAATCTCATTTTTTCCCACAACTGTCACAAGTGTAGTTGATAAGAGAGTAATATTTTTGTCCTAAAGTTCTATCAGATTTCACACATTTTTTATGGCAATGGAATAATTTTTCTGATTTTTATTTTTGAATATTTTTTTTATTTATATACAATATCTTCCGTCTATGTAGCGAGCTTCAGGTTGGTGGCTCCCAAACCAGTTGGCTTTAGGGCACCAGGTGTTAAGACACCCATACGGAATTAATTACTCAGACTTTAGATATATATATTTTGGAACATCCTCGATCCATGTAGCGAGCTTTGGGCCAGTGACTCCAACCAGTTGGCTTTAGGGCACTGGGTGTTAAGACACCCTTACAGACTTAATAACTCGGATCTCGGATGTTTTTTTTTTACTCCATCACTTTTTGAGATGCTTCCTCCAATTAAACTAGAGCACTGAATATTACAAAATTTTCAATTATAGGTCATGTCCGTATGTTACAATGCATGTTGATAATATCTGCTAACTGAGCATATGAAGATCTATTTTAGTCAGTTTTATGGAGAATTTACAAATTAAATAATTCAAAAGGAAATAAGCAAACATTAACTTGTTTCAAAAATGGTTTGAAATACGTCTCAGGAGTGAAAACTCCTTACTCAGCTATCTCTTACCAATTTCACATTTTTTGTCAAAATAAAAACACAAAAACGCAAAATATTTTTGTAATTTTTGAAAAAATTTCAATTTTTTTTATATTTTCCGAAAGTTTTGGCACAACACACTTTTGGATGGTTCATCAATTTCGGTCATGAAATCTTCAGAATTCGAAAATATTTTGTCTTTAAAAATTCTATATCTTTGAGTCGTCTTTAATCTGGAACTTGAATCAGCTCAATCCGATATCGGAGTAAAAATGTATGCCCAAAATACCACATATGTGCAAAACTGGAATTTCCAAAACTGCACTTTGGAAAAAACGTCCTTTCAAGTTTCCAATCTCCAAAATTAAAATATCAAGTCCAATAATTTCCTTTATTTGACCCATATTTCATCCTAAATGATTTCATTGAGACCCGCTATTATTTTATCTGCAAAATAAACTAAAACACATCAAAATATTCATCAAACCCGAGAAACTAAACAAAATATTAAGTTAAAGGGGCGGTAAATATTGATATATTTTCCGCTCATCATTCACACTTGGGATAAAACTCCACGTACCTCTGGGAGATGTCCATTGCGTTATAAATACATCCAAAATGTATGTTTATTATATTTGTTATTGTGTATGAATATTTTTACATTTCTGGACTACACAATACATCCGGCCAGACCTTAGGCCATGTCCGGCCAGGCCTCTCCGAGGCCAGGCTCACGTAACATATGTTTTAGCCTATTTTAACTTATTTAATATTGTTGTAATATTTAAATTTCGCACATTCAAACTTTGTTTATTTATCGTATTTTAAATTTCATGCTTACACAAATTATATGTCTTTAAAGTATTTATGTGCGTGAAATTACATTACAATACATGGAGATACCTCATTTAAGAGTAAATATTATATTGGCATCAGTAAATGACCATTCTAAACCCAAACATGTTTAAGGTTTGACCTTTTGATGGGTGTAATGCAGCCATAAATCATTTCCAGTGTTTCATAGTGGGTGGTGACTTCCTTATTCTCCGGTTAATCCCTCCGTGAGATTATCCATACTCTTTACAGATTGCGAGCCAAACTGTGTAGTGGTCACCGACGTCACATGCATAATGGTAAATCGCGCTTCGCTTCTACAGATGGCGACTCCACTTGGGATAGAGAATCGGCTCTGAAAAAATGCATTGTAGTATTTATGGTGAGATTGAGGAGAAACGTATCTTTATTTTTGCATAGCCTTTTTAACCTTGATGATGTTTCATATCGAGAAATCGATTTCACTCAAGGCGGTGGATTGGTATGTAATGATAACCATCACTTATTGACACGTACTGTTGAGTATAAATATGTGTTCATTTGGTCTATTGAACCCTTAGGTGTGGAGACCTAATTATGGGTAATTCTTTATATTCTTAGGTATAAAAAGGACATGTCCAATTGCTCGATTTGAACCATTGGGTGGGAGACCTATTTGTGGACAATCCTTCGACGATAATAGCCTAAGCCTTACCCTTTTAAGCCAACATGAAAATCCGTAGGTGTTATCCTATAGTAGCCTCCCATATGTTTGTGCTTGGGCCCCTAATCATTTGAAGTTGTTTGAACCTTTTACCATGAGATGTAAAACTTGTTGGGCCTTCTCAATTGAGACAAGTTTATATTTCATGATGATTGGGCCAAATGCTTTGAAATGATATTGGGCCATCTTGTATACAAACCTCGTTGGGCCTAAAAATGTTTAGTTAGGATCCAAAAGTGCCAAAACATGAGTTCGATACTCACACTGGCTTTCATCCAGAAAGGGTACGCCATGTTTTGCCCATTTGGATGTTCTTAAACATTTTTAAGCCCATCCCAAAATAACCAAGATTACAATGACACGATCCCCATATTAGGTTTAGTCATTATGTAAATGGGCAGCCTTTATCTTTTTACTCTGGAATAGAACCGAAATACCGAGTTTTACCTTTTATAGCATACGAGAGAACGAGCTTATGTACCTTACTGTTGGTGCATAGGCTAAGCCAAACCTAGGGTAGATATGAGACTTACCACGTGTTGGGGATAAATAAGGTTGGAAAGATATATGCTGATTGAGCATGCATTACATGTATTTTCATGCATCACATGCATATATTTATCATTCTAACACTTTGTAATGCATTTATCTTAGAGGCTTGTTAAGTTAGAGAGCATGATAGATTGGTTATGATAAAACTAACAAACTTCAAAATGGTTAGCAAAGACAGTTCCCGAGTATACCAGTTGGAAAACACCGTGAACAAAATGGTAGAACAACTTGCAGTCTGTTTTATAATGTAACATCCCCGATCCGGGAGATGTTACCAGCAAGGGATAGACCGTACTAACCCCATAAACCTATGACTTTCTCACCATCAACAATGATAATATTCTCTTATCAATCAAAATCATATGCATGGGACCAACGTCTAAACTCAACAACAACATAAGATATAAACCCAATAATTATGACTGTAAATGTAATAACAAATGCTTACAATGACTATCATATTACTCAAGACTAATACATGACTCTGACTGACTCTGACTGGTCTCTCACTCTTTCTGACTTGGACTGGTGGACTCCATAACCTAGTGACTGCATCAGTATCCGTCCTCCCGAGCTCATCCTCCGAGAATACCTGCAAGACAATGGGACTGGAAGTGGGGGGTCAGATCGTTGTATGATCTAAGTGAGTGGACGAAAAATTGAAATACTGATATAAAAACAGAGTTCCAAAAATAAATTTATATGAAAACTCTTTATCCGAAAACTTCGTCTGTAATTTCTTTTATAAATCTTATAATTCCGAAATCTATTTTTGAAAGTCTGATTTTGTAAATTTGTATCTGAAATATTCTGAAATTTTTTTTCTGTAATGTTTGTCTTCTGAAAACTATTTCTAAAATCTGATTTCTGAAAGCTGTTTTATGAAAATCTAATATTTGAAAATTGATCTGTCTCTGAAAAACTTGACGTATGGGGGCGTTACGTATCGCCGTCCCCCCATACGCCTAACTAGAGCCAGAAGTGTAAATCCATGACTTTGGGGCGTTACGTATCGCCGTCCCCCAAAATATGTAACTAACAAAATAAAAGTAAATTTAAAAGAAGAGTGTCCACTCACTGTTTTGGGATCTGGTGCCATTGAAGAAAATTACGGTTCCTGTGGATAATCTATGATCAGAAACTTGATTAGCATATACATTGTAAAATGGGCTTTGGAACTTAACTAAGCGTACTATTATATAAATATGTTCTAGCTATATGGCTTACCATGCTTGTGACTTGATGGGAGGTATGAATACGAACTGATACGAGACCTATAAGGCGGCCTTTAACATGCTAGGATGGAAATGGAGTGGTTTAAAACTATTTTGGGCTGTTATTTGACCATGCGTCTGTTGGAGTTCTACGACCCCGAGGATCGAATACAAAGCAAAAAACATAGTGTGAATACAACGAGGGAGTTGCGGAATACTCACATCGATCGGTTGAGCGACGCGAGAGGCAACAAAAATTCGGTTTCTGCTCACT
This sequence comes from Zanthoxylum bungeanum, assembly GCA_019454045.1. NCBI lineage: Eukaryota > Viridiplantae > Streptophyta > Magnoliopsida > Sapindales > Rutaceae > Zanthoxylum > Zanthoxylum bungeanum. The sequence continues at coordinate 11,530 of SKCR01002836.1, read as the reverse complement.
GTCAAGCTCGGCAGTGGGCTGCTGTTTGCTCCTCAAATTCGGCCATGGATCATCTTCATCAAGCTCCAAGCTTTGTGATTTGATTCCAAGCTCATGGGTGGACTTCCCTATCACCTTCGCATGTCTCTCGGAGTGCTAGCTCTCGATGATTTTGCCACAAAAATCAAACACTTTAGCTTCCCTAATGCTCGGTATTCTGCCAGAAACAGAAGAGCAAGAACAGCCCCTCCATGGGTGTGAGAGAGGAGAGGAATTGGAGGAGAGATAGAGATAAATGTGTAATAGTTTTTGGTAATTGATTTTCTAAAATCATATACCAAATTTTGGCTTTAAAAAGTCAAACCATTAAAGCCATAAATACCAACCACTTATATCAATCCATCAATCAATCAAATCAAGTGACAAGTTGTCACATCACTCAAAGTGACTAATGATTTGACGCTTGATGCGACTAATGATTTGACGCTTGATTTGACTTGCGTGTCGCACTCGAATTCGAAATGCGAATGCACTCGCAAACAATCTCGGGCTCGGGTTCGCTAATTCCAAATTAACGAATTTTCCGTTGCGACGTAATTAAATGATTATACCTAGTGAAATCACTATTCACATCGCTAACGAATTAATTCTAAATTAACTCGTTTGCCCGAATTAAAATCTAATTTTAATTCAACGTCGAAATCCAATTTCGTATAATATATCGAATATATTATTTTATCGATTAATTCCAAATTAATCGTTATCTCTCTTTAATTGATATTTTATCCCAGATAAAATATCTCCGCAATTAATCCCAGATTAATTTTCTCTCTCATCTAATTAATCCAAGATTAATTAAAAGTGCGAGTCATACGTCATCGGTGAATCTTCGGGAAGCGACCCATGAGATCCCCAGATATATTGGCAGTAAATTCGGTCGTCGGACTATCCGAACATGTAAGTACCTAGTACTACGTTTGTACCGATTTACAAGATAAGGTTGGCTTCTAGCAAAGTTCCATACCTACCCAATTCTCCAAAAATATCCTTACAGGAATAAAGATCTATATCAGACGTAGTATACGTAGTATTGCGTATTTCGATCCAGTATCAGATGATCACATGCAAGGCCTGAGGCTGGTATAATGTCTGCCCCGTACGAAGCATATATCGGATTACTAGCAACTAGTATCTTTATTATCGGATAATCATGACCAAGTCATATTATCCCGATGGTTGCAACCCTTTAGAGAACCAGTTTTGTATCCCTGTGCGATCATCAACTCCATATGACTGGAGTGATACTTCCGTCTTGACATCACACCCAACATACTACGATTCTCAATATACCAGCAGAGGCGTACACAGAACCTGTTAAAGCCCTGGACGACCAAAACCAAAGTATATTGATTGTCGCAAGTATTAGCGGTGCAAGTCTCAGGTTAAGACCAAATACACCTACCCTGATTTCGGACTTCCATAGACACATAGTCATACTACCAATGGAATTCCGAGTGGGTCTATCCAGACCAAAGCTGTTTCCCGTATCATCGGTAAAACACAACCTCTTATTACACTTGCATGAGTATCCTATACCCAAATATATGAGAACTATGTCGTTATGCCCTCATAACGCGCACAAGTGTAATACTAGTCTCTTACGTATTTATAGATGTCCGATCTCGATAATACTCTGACTAGGGATATTTAATGATTTATCCTTCGTGGACTGATACTGTCTCATATCATTCTCAATCCAGGAACAAATCATAGGGACCTCCTATCATTTATATATCTTGGTGATCTAATCACAAATGATAAGAGTGCAATCTCCTTTGTCACATAGTTAATTTGTACAACAACACCATGATCTGTACAAATAGTGACGCTATGGGTCATAATTTTCCAACAGCGTCGTGATGCAAGGCAGTGCACGTCGCGACGCGCATGGACCAGAAATGTCCCAAAACTTTTGCATCGCGATGCGAAATAAACCAGAAATGTATCTGGAAAATTTTTAGATCGCGTCGTGACATGGGGCTTTCTGCGTTGCGACGTAAAACCAAATTCTGGTCTTGACTTCATTCTCTCATACCCCAATTTGCTCTATACTTCCCCCAAACAATTACACAAGCAAAAATCCCCAATAAACATTCTATAACATCATCGTTATCATCTTCAAATACTCTTTAATCTCATTGTTCTCATTACTTCATTAAACCTTTAAGATTTTCCTAAAAATTGAATCATTACTTCATTAAACCTTTAAGATTTTCCAAAAAAATGAACACTTAATTCTATAAACAATCTCTCTCCTTGTCAATCACCAATACACAATCCCTAACCTGCCCCTAACATTAACATATGCTCAAATTATCAAGACTTCACAATATCAAATTTGGGTCAAGTTGGTCTTACCTATTCTCTTGTGAATTTCCTCATCTTTTAGGGTTTCATGGATGCCAAACCTTCTTTCTTCTTCCTTCTTCTGTCTTTCTTCTTTTCCTCTTTCCCTTTTCTTATTTTTCTTCTATTCTTCTTCTTCTTCTTCCTCCTATTATTTCTCACGTTTTCTTCTTCTTTTCTATTCTTTCTAATTTTGTGAAATGTTAATAGTAACCCCTTTTTATACTTGGGCTTATTTGAAATTGTCAAAGGTAGAGGAAAGTTTAGATTTTTGTAGAAGTTTTGAGAATTCTCTAGAATGGCCCTCGGGTACTATTCATCTGAATTTTTATTCTACATTTTCGACTCTCTTCTGGTCCATATTTGGAAAAATATTGAACTCCAAAGTTGTAGATCTCGATCTCAGCTTTCCGACGATATAAAATTCATAAAAATCAAAGTTCGTATGAAAAAGTTACGGCCTAAATACCATGAGTTATTCATAGTGGAATATCATGACATCTAATATCGGATTTTCGAAGAATCTACCGACAGTCATCTCATGAAAGCATATGTTTCCAAACATGGTTTACATTTTTTGACACTCATCTCACAGTGTAACAGTAGTCGAAATCCCCGACCGTTACATATAAATATTTGACGACCTTGATCCAAGATCGTCCATGCGGTAACATGAGAATGAAGGCACCTTATATGATGTGATCATATATGAATGGACTCATATAGAAATTAATTTCTTATAATATCCATTAAATAAATAAATTATTTCCAATCTACTAGATTGTCATATATGAATTTATTTGAATCCTGAGTGTACTACGAACTCCTACATGGCAGGTCATGTCCTTTGATTTACAAAGGTGAGGTTGATGTAGAAATCCCGACCAATAGCTACGTACTTTGGGGACATGGTTTGATGTGTAGCTGTGGACGTTTTACATATATATGAAGTTCACTCATTCTTCCGAAAAGTAGATGAGTATCCTTCTTAATGGTTGATTCGGTACTTGAACGATTAGAGCGCTCAAGTCTTTCTATTACAAATAGAAAGATTAATATTTATAATATTTATGAGTAAATCATTCATTAGAGAATCAATGGTATTTAAGGAAAATAATTAGAGTGGTATAACAAATATTATGACCCAACTCTAATTTTGAGATACTCGTGAAGGGTCAATCCTTGTGTAATGACTATATCGATGGACACCAATGTAATTCGACTTATATTGTATATTTATGGCAATGAGAGTGAAAATTCAGGTTTTTAGTAGGATAACCTAAAGTTAGTAATTCAGAATATTTAATTAAAGAGTTTAATTAATATTCGAGATTATTGGAACTCATAATTATAAATCTATTTGGTCACCGTGTTAGCTCGATATACTGTAGGAAATTAAATATAATTGGATAGGCCATTTATAAACTCATTTGTATTATAATTATTAATATGATTAATAATTAATGTCACACTCGAAACTTTATATTAATTTTAATATAAAGTTTTCCCAATATAAGTGGTTATGAGATAATCATTTAATGATTATGAGATAATCATTTTATTTTTTAAAAAGCATGTAAATATTAAATTATAAAAGATAATTTAATATCTATATTATTTTGGAAATAAATTAGTTAAAAATTTAATTTTAAACTTATTATTTCAAATATATTAGTATGTTTTTTTATTAAGTAACACATTAAATGTCATTATTAAGAAATTTATCATGAGAATCAATTTGTTGTTAATTGGTTAGGGCTGAATCAAATTGTAATTTTATTACAGGTTTAACTACTATAAACTCTATCTATAAAAAAGAAAAAATGTGTTTTCTTTTTTGGAAATCTCATTCCTTTGAAACCCTAGCCTCTCTAAGTTTTTTTTCTTTCAATAGTTGAGAGAAAGGGAAAAAGAAAAAAATGAAAAAAAAAACTGTGTGAGACAACTTTAATCTCTAAAATGTTTAGGGAATTGGTTTTGTAAGTGAAGCCCACACTTCCATTTGTTATTGACGAGCCATAGCACGTAAGACATTTGGAACTTGCAGCAAATTTTTCTCTACATCTTCTTGCTTCTCACGGCAGTGAGCAGAACTGCCACCACTTTGTTGACGTGGATTTTGGTCTCAGGGCAATATGGGAATATCACTCGAGAGGTAATCCTCCATCAATAGTAAATTTGTTTGGTTATGGGAGAAATCAAAAGCAAACTTAGCAAAATGTAGATAATGTGCCAATCAAACAAGGAGATTTAACGTGGTTTCAGCGGGTTTTTACCCGACCTACGTCCACGGACACAAACATGACTATACTTTTTATTGCTGAAACTTGTATCTCTTGTTCTTTTTACAAGTTTTGATTCTGATCCATTTCCACATATTCTACCCTTCTATTTAATAGTGAAGAAATCAGATTCCTTCTAGTATGTGGATTCCTAATTGAAGCAACCTCCTTTTTTCCACAAGGATTCCTAATCAAATCTACCTCTATTCCCTTTATCCTTCTAGGACACTGGTTTCATCAGTATTCTTTATGAAGGTAGGACTGTCTCCTTACCCCGTAGGGACATGACATCTTATCTTCTGGTGCACGCTTTGCCATATGCTCGGTCTTCATGTGGTCGGTCATGATGGTTCTTTGAACTTAGAATGATGATGTTGATCTGATAATGCTCGGTCATTCGAACCAAAGTGATCGGTTGCCGACCATAAAGTGCTCGGTCTCTTCCTATTGTGGTCGGTCTGTAACCCTAAGGTGCTCGGCCTCTTATTACAAAGTGCTCGGGCCCTTGCTGCTGGCTTTTTATGGGTCAGGTCAGCATCAATGATCCTGAACAAGAATGTGATTTACCTTTTTACCCATGTCGTGCTACTTTAAATACCATAGTGCCTGAAAACACCATCAACATCTGTCCCCTAGTTCTCGGTTCCAACGAGCATACAAGTTGGTGCGGGGAACTATATAAAGATGGTGCGTTGATTACTTTGCTTGGTGGTCGATCCGGAGTCGAATCAAAATTTTCCGTTGCCTCTTTTCAAGCATATTTTCTTGAGACGCGCAACTGTTATGTCTGTTTAAATGCCAATCAAATCACCTTTAGGGTTTTTTCAGAGCCTGACACTTGTCAAACATCCGTCGGGTTCCCGCCAAAAGCAGGAGAAAATCGACCGTGCAGAGGCGTCTTAACAGTGCGCTGATCTCAACCGTTTATTTGACTTTGGCAGACTTCTTTTGCAGTTGACACTTGGCGTCCATCCGGGACTCTATTACGATCTGATGGTTGGAATTATTCCGACGTTGTAATGAGAAGGTGAACCGATATCCTTGCTAAAAATCCTATCAACTTCAAAAAACTCTTCTTCCCTTTGGCTACGAAGCATCTGATTTAGTTTTACTCAAAGTTCTTCAACGTATTCGCCGCTTTTCCGAGCATAGACCAAGTAAGTTTCCCGAATGACCTTTTCCTCTTCCTTTTTTCTTGCTTGATGTGCTTTGCTGTTTCTCTTTTCATTTGTTTTGATACTTGCTAGGGAGAGATTTTATTGAATACTTTGCTTAGGGCACTTAGAACTTCATAGATTTAGTTTTTTTTTTTTTTTTTTTCTGGAATCTTAAGATAGCTTGCGAATCCCTGGTCATTTTTTTTAAGAATATGGTTGTAGACTGACCTTGCCCTTTTATTTTTCGGATGTCTAGGATGTCTGATGACAATTCTTCCCCTGAAAACCCTGCTAAACCCTTGGCCCCTATTGCTGAAGAGCTTTCCTCTGGCTCGGGAGCACCCAGTGTGGAAGACCTTGATACTACCCCCACCCCTTCTGAAATCGAACAAGATACTTACCATCAGAGGGTTCCTCGGAAGGATCCGGAGCCCGGTGACTTTGACAGCTCGGCTCTGGACATGGTTCGGCCCTCTAAGATAACCGAGGATGATCTAGCACTGTTTCGGCAATGATATGACATCCCGATAGACATTGCTCTTGAGATCCCTCTCCCATGTGATCGTGCCAGTCAGCCCGACGATGGTTCCGTGGCCCTTCTTCCAGCTTTCTTTGAGTGCGGGCTCCGGTTGTGTAGGACAACAGAACCTGGGCGACGCCATTTCTAGGCTCGCGGCAATAGTTGGGAAGTACGAAATAACATGGAGTCACCACCCAGTGTGAACCGGGACAAAGATTTAAGGCCGCACTCACCCATCGCAAGGGATGACCTCAAACCGTTGGGTTCGGAATGGTCCCTTACTTATGTCACTTGTAATAAAAGGATTATGTAATAATTTAACCAGGCTTAAATAACATTTATTTCCAAAAATATCATGCTTCTGAATTCATATGCATACATCAACAAGTTAATCACAACATGCAACATCACATGGCGATCTCATGAACATATTTCAATCCTATGATATGGAAAACTAAGAACAACCTAATCATGCTTGAGTATTATCTCATGAACCTATTAAGCAAATAACATGCTAACAGCCTACTCATGCTTGAATACAATCCCAAGAACACATAGAATGGATAAATGCAGGAATACAAATAATACGGTTGGCTATATAACACAAGAAAGATCAACCAAGAGGCAATTATGCATGAATATGATAAGACAGACTCAGTTCAGTGTGTGCGTTTTCGTGTAGCGTTCGTAAACGCGTTCGAACAGTAAAAAGAGGTTCACGTTCGTATGGCGTTTGATAACGCGTTCGAACGGAAATGAAACAGAATGCTCGCGTTCGTATGGCGTTTGATAACGCGTTCGAACGAAAATGAAACAGAATGCTCGCGTTCGTGTGGCGTTTGATAACGCGTTCGAACGGAAATGAAACAGAATGCTCGCGTTCGTATGGCGTTTGTTAACGCGTTCGAAAGAAATGAAACAGAAAGCTCACGTTCGTGTGGCGTTTGTGAACGCGTTCGAACGTAAATGAGACCTGATACATGATAAGGCAAAATACATGCGCGTTCGAGTTGCGTTCGTAAACGAGTTCGAACGGGAACAGACCTGGTGCATGAAATGAGACGCAATACATAAACAACAAAATAAAGGGGCGCTGCGAAGTACTGTCGTAAAGGTGGCCTTTTGGGGCTCTTGATCTCTCAAAGAGAGGACCTTTAGACCAACATACTAAGCCCATGCGCGTCGCATCACATCATACATACAAACATAAAGACAATCATATAAAACTAAACATGCCCGATTGAGCGTATCTTGTATTCAAACGGACACACATCAATCGGCGCGGCAACGCATCGTGGTAAAGGGCTTTAAACCCCTCCCCATGGGGGATCTCACATCACACTTACTAAGCCCATGCGCTCGATTGAATCATGCATACAAAGAGTTAAAAGCAATAATATTAAACGTAGTGTGCCCGATTGAACGTATCTCGCATTCAACCGAACAAACATCAATCGGTGCGGCAAAGCATCGTGGTGAAAGATTTTAACCCTTCCGATTAGGGGACCTTTCATCGCACTTACTGAGTCCATGCACTCGATTATGATATACACAAATAAGCGACATACAGAATTTAAGTAACAAGAAATAAATAAACCAAAGCAACACAAAACAAGAGATGGTGCCGTTTACTCAAGTGGTACGTGGAGTTGTATCCCAAGTACAGACCGCACTACCATCCATTCGGATTCGGCTACGGAATTTACGTATGGGTTTCCATCCTATATACCACAAGAGACGACACTCTTCCATTTCATTCAAGCCACAACATGCATCTATAAACGACTCTCATGCGAATATAATTCAATAATAAAAGAAACGAATATAAACTAATGAAAAAGTGCCCTCATGTCTAACCTTTTAAATCACCTCTCGGATGTACGGTACACGATCTTCGGAAGGGTGGATGCTCCGCAACTCCTCCGGTTCACTGGTTCACTGTTCTCGTTCGTTGTCTTACTATTTTGAGTTGTCGTCCTCCGTCATTTGCTACTGTTTTGACTCCGATTCGCTGCCGCTGCTACTGTTTTGCTGCTGTATTTTAGTTACTATTTTTGGGATGTTTTGGCTACTGTTTTGGTGTGATTCTCGGTGATGTTATGGTGTGGTTCGGGGGGCTGTTTTATGTGTGTGTTTAGGGATGCTGTATGGGCTGTTTTAGAGGGTGTAGAGGCTGCTGTTTTCGGTTGTGGAGTGGGGAGATGAATGGGATTATTTCTATTTTTCTTCTTGTTATTACCGCGAGTGGTTAGGGCTCTTGGTGTGTTGTGATTTGTGTGAGTTGTGTGTATATTAGGTGTATGAACTAGGGAGGCTTTTCTTGTATGAATGAGCTAGGGGAGGCTTTTCTTGTATGAATGAGCTAGCTAGCCTAGAGAAGGTTGGTGAATGGCTCTTTTTATAGGCAAAGGGTTAGGCTTGACAAGGAAAGGGATTTGATTTGGTGTTGGATAAGGGAAGTCAAAGTTGAGGGGGGACAAATCTTGGCTAGATAGGGAAGGTTGAATATTTAGTTTATGTTGATTAGGCATACAATATTTTAAGTTTGGGAATAATATATTGGTTGATTGATTTTAACTTGGTATGATTATATTTGATTGGTTTAGATTAGGTATGATATTTTTAATTTGTGTAAGTATTTTATTAATTTGGTATGTGATTTTTAGATTTATTTTTGATTTCACCATGTGTTAAATATGTGTTTTAAGTGGGCTTGGCCGTGTGGGCCAAGGTTTGGGCGAATTGGGCTTAATGTGAGGCTAGCAGCAAAACCAGAAACACCGACTCCGTTCGAACGCTTACTCGAACGCGGCACCAACGTCCGCAATCTGCCTGACGTTCGAACGAAGTATCGAATGCAGCACCAACGAAAACAGTGAACCTTGTTTATTCTGAATTCCCCTTCCGATGTCCGTTTTCCGTGACCTCCGTGACTTAAAAGGTAGTGTCTCCAAAATGAGACTCATCATAGGGACTTATGTGTAAAAATGCAGTGCCTACAGTCGCCCCCACTTTGATGGGACTTGTGTAATGTGCAACAGTGACAATCCTATCAAAGTTATGCAATGCATTTTCACTTACCTGGCTCGCCAGCTGCCACTTGACTTACCATGTGTTGAGTTGATTTGATTTGGATGGTGAGGTGCTGCGACCCCTGGTTCATTCTCGAACCGTGCTGTGATGTGGTCAATTCTCGAACTGTGCTTCCATTCTTGGAGTGCCATTCCCGGCTTGTTCATTCTCGAACTGTGTTGAGATGAGGCTTTATTCCTCCGAGCTTTATTCCCGAACTGTTGAGATGAGGCTTTATTCCTCCGAGCTTTGTTCCGAACTGTTGAGATGAGGCTTTATTCCTCCGAGCTTTGTTCTTGAACTGTGCTGAGGTGAGGCTTTATTCCTCTAGGCTTTCTTCCTTCAATTATGTTGACCGTGGGCTTTGTTCCCGAATTTTTGTAGTGAGTGAGCTTTGTTCCCTGACTGTGTTAAATGTGGGCTTTATCCCCGAACTGTACTGAAATGCGGGCTTTATCCATGAACTGAGCTGAATGCAGGCTTTCTTCTTGAACTGTACTGAATGTGGGCTTTATTCCGAGTTTGCTGGACGTAGGCTTTCTTCCTGAATTGTACTGAATGTGGGCTTTATTCCTGAACTGTACTAAATGTGGGCTTTATTCCCGTACTGAGCTGAATGCAGGCTTTTTTCCTGAACTGAACTGAATGTGGGCTTTATTCTCGAGTTTGCTGGACGTAGGCTTTCTTCCTGAACTGTACTGAATGTGGGCTTTATTCCCGAACTGCACTGAGTGTGGACTTTATTCCCGAACTGTACTGACATGAGGCTTTCTTCCCCTTGAGCTTTGTTCTTGAACTGTATTGAATGCATGCTTTCTTCCTGAACTGAACTGAATGTAGGCTTTCTTCCTGAACTGCACTGAGTGTGGGCTTTGTTCCCGAACTGTACTGACATGAGGCTTTCTTCCCCTTGAGCTTTGTTCTCAAACTATACTGATATGAGGCTTTCTTCCCCTTGAGCTTTGTTCTCAAACTATACTGACATGAGGCTTTCTTCCCCTTGAGCTTTGTTCTAAAAATATACTGACATGAAGCTTTCTTCCCCTTGAGCTTTGTTCTCAAACTATACTGATATGAGGCTTTCTTCCCCTTGAGCTTTGTTCTCAAACTATACTGATATGAGGCTTTCTTCCCCTTGAGCTTTGTTCTCAAACTATACTGATATGAGGCTTTCTTCCCCTTGAGCTTTGTTCTCAAACCATACTGACATGAGGCTTTCTTCCCCTTGAGCTTTGTTCTCAAGCTATACTGACATGAGGCTTTCTTCCCCTTGAGCTTTGTTCTCAACTGTATTGAATGCAGGCTCTCTCCTGAACTGAACTGAATGTAGGCTTTCTTCCTGAACTGCACTGAGTGTGGGCTTTGTTCCCGAACTGTACTGACATGAGGCTTTCTTCCCCTTGAGCTTTGTTCTCAACTATACTGATATGAGGCTTTCTTCCCCTTGAGCTTTGTTCTCAACTATACTGACATGAGGCTTTCTTCCCCTTGAGCTTTGTTCTCAAACTATACTGACATGAGGCTTTCTTCCCCTTGAGCTTTGTTCTCAAACTATACTGACATGAGGCTTTCTTCCCCTTGAGCTTTGTTCTCAAACTATACCGATATGAGGCTTTCTTCCTCTTGAGCTTTGTTCTCAAACTATGCTGATATGAGGCTTTCTTCCCCTTGAGCTTTGTTCTCAAACTATACTGATATGAGGCTTTCTTCCCCTTGAGCTTTGTTCTCAAACCATACTGACATGAGGCTTTCTTCCCCTTGAGCTTTTTTCTCAACTATACTGACATGAGGCTTTCTTCCCCTTTAGCTTTGTTCTCAAGCTATACTGGCATGAGGCTTTATTCCTTCCGAGCTTTATTCCTGAACTATACTGACATGAGGCTTTGTTCCTGGAATGTACCGAATGTAGGCTTTATTCCCGAGCTGAACTAAATATAGGCTTTCTTCCTGAACTGATACCTCGCCCTCGATCTGATATTGATATGGGCCTCGCCCCCAAACTGATATGGGCCTCGCCCCAAGCTAAAGATGATGTGGGCCTCGGCCCCGAACTGATACTGATGTGGGTCTCGCCCTCAAACTGATATTGATATGAGCCTCGCCCCTATGTTGAT
>SKCR01002835.1:0-27139 GCA_019454045.1 Zanthoxylum bungeanum | reverse complement strand
AAATTTTGAGATAACCATTGCTTGGTGGCATGCATCATGGGAATATCATTCCCGATGATTAATATGTCATCGACATTTAATACAAGAAATATAACAGCATTCCCACTACTTTTCCTGTAAACACAAGGCTCGTCTACATTTTTTATGAAGTAAAATTCTTTGATTGTCTCATCAAATCGTATATTCCAACTTCTGGAGGCTTGCTTGAGTCCATAAATGGATCGTTTAAGCTTGCATACTTTATTATGATCATCCTTAGATGCAAACCCCTTCAGGTTGTGTCATATAGACTTCCTCTACGAGGTTCCCATTAAGGAAAGCTGTTTTGACATCCATCTGCCAAATTTCATAATCAAAGTGTGCAGCTAGTGCCAGTAAAATTCGAATGGACTTTATCATTGCAACATGCGAGAAAGTTTCGTCATAGTCAATTCCTTGGATTTTTCTATAAGTTTTCGACACCAACCTAGCCTTATAGGTTTGGATGTTGCCTTCTACATCAGTTTTACGCTTGTAAATCCACTTGCAGCCTATGGGTTTTACCCGTTCAGGTGCATCCACCAAGTCCCAGACTTGATTATGATACATATAGTATATTTCGGATTTCATGGCCTCAAGCCACTTGACTGAATCAATGTCACGCATTGCTTCATCATAATTGGTGGGATCGTCATTATCAATGACTTGATCATGTTCCTTATCAATATGGAAACCATATCTTTCAGGCTCATATCTTTCCCTACCAGACCTTCTAAGTTCATAACCTTGTAGTTGTTATGTCGCTGCCCTTTTGAGGGGCCTGGGGTTTAGTTCTATGTTAGTTTGTTCATTTGGGACGTAGAACACGTATGCTCTTGAGTTCAAAGCATATCCTACAAAGTTACATTTAATTGCCCTATCATCCAATTTGTTAGATTGTGTGAGCTTAACATATGGGTCACATCCTCAAACTCTTAGATAATTAAGACTATGACATTTCCCAGACCATAACTCATATGGTGTTTGACTAACAGTCTTGGAAGGAACTTGGTTTAGTAGTAGTGTTGCAGTTTCTAAAGCAATACCCTAAAATGAAAGAGGTAGATCTGTGTCTGGCATCATTGATCGGACCATATCTAATAATGTCCGATTTCTCCTTTCGGAGACCCCATTATGCTGTGGAGTTCCCGGAGGAGTCCACTGGGAAACAATGCCATTTTCTCTCAAGTAATCTTGAAATTCGTTGCTTAAGTATTCACCACCTCGGTCAGACCTTAGTGACTTAATACTTTTATTAAGCTGGTTTTCTACTTCAACTTTGAAGTCTTTGAATTTCTCAAAGGCTTCAGATTTGTACTGCATAAGGTACACATACCCATATCGCGAGTGATCATCGATAAGGGTAATGAAGTAGGAGAATCCACCTCTAGCGGTAACTGACATTGGTCCGCATACATCAGAGTGTATGAGTTCTAATGTCTCCGCTATACGTTGTCATTTACCTTTGAAGGGTAATTTGGTCATTTTACCAAGTAAACAAGACTCACAATTTCCATAATGTTCATATTTGAAGGGTCTAAAATACTCATCCTTATGTAGCTTAGTTAATCTTGTTTCATTGATATGACCTAAGCGACTATGCCATAGAAGTCATTCATTGAGATTATTCGAGTTAACGTTGTATATATTAGAAGTTGAACATTATTTGTTAGTTTGTAAGACATAGATACCATTATTCAAAATACCATCTCCATATTTTATTTCATTGAAATAAATAGAACATTAATTACAACTTATTAGGCATGAAAAGCCTTTATTACATAAAGAAGAAATTGAAATGATGTTATTTACTAGAGAATGTACATAAACACAATATTCTAAGTCTAAAACTAAACCATTCCTCAAAACTAATGAATAAGTCCCTACGTACAATGTAGCCAGTTTTGCTCAATTACCTATGCGTAAGTCAACCTCCCCATGAATGAGTCTCCTACTGTTTCCCAGGCCCTGCACATTGTTACACAAGTGAGTCCCACAACCGGTGTCAAGCACCCAAGTAGAAGGTTAAGAGTTTTGAGAATATAGTTCAATCATATACAACATACATGAAGCATTGGGCTTCTTGGCGTCTTGGGCTTCCCTAGCTTCCTTGGCTTTCAAGGATCTGCAGTCTTTCTTCCAATGACCCTTCTTTCCACAAAAGAAACATTCCCCTTTCTTTTTTTCTTCTCCACCTTACAATTGGGCTTTAGGTGATCTGGAGCCTTGGCCTTGCCCTTATTTTTCTTTGGGCCTCGTGGCTTCAGGTCCGTACCCATAAGCGTGACGGAGGTTTTAAGCTCCGGTTTCAAGTCATTCTCTGCTTGTTTTATTAGATTATGCAATTTTGCTAAAGTAGCTTCTTTATCAGACAGATGAAACTGCATAATAAAGTTAGAGAAGTCTTTTGGTAAGGACTGAAGAATTAGATCGTGACCTATCTCATGATCAATGATGAACCCGAGGTTGGCCAATTTTCAATGTGGCCAATCATCTTAAGCACATGTCCACTAACAGATCCTTCATTATACCTTGTTTGGAATAAGGCACATGACACTTGGAATCTCACGGTATGAACGGAAGTTGCATACAACTAATTCAAGTGAAAGATGATGGTTTGAGCACCCATATCTTCATGAGCTTTCTGAAGTTCATCCGACATAGAGCCAAGCATTATGCAAACTGCTTGCTCATCATCATCGATGTATTTCTTCCAAGCATGAAATGTATTTTGGTCAGCATCTTATGCGGGTTCAGGGGGAAATGGTCTTTTAAGAACATAGAAAATCTTTTCTTGTCGTAAGACAATTTTAAGGTTTCTAAACCAGTCATTGTAGTTGTCCCATTTGAGCTTATGCTCATCAAGGATGGAACAAAGTGATATTCTGTTTGTGAAATATTTTAACCCACATGTTAAGAGAGAATGTTAAAATTAGGAATATATTTCTATTAATATTTCATAATAACATGGGCTTTTAATATTATGAAGTTGCTCCCACTCAATTGTTTTAAAATTTTACGCAAATCGCATCAACCTCAATATGATGGATTTCTTATGGGCAAGGATCCCATTATCATCATTTCACAACTTCGACTAGGGCCGGTCGTTATAAAATGTGATAATTAGGTAGGTTCCCAACCAATTTATGATATAAATCACAATTCCTTGATCATTGGGTTGGGCAATCAAACATGCCATAGCTTATGCTAGTCCTCGTGGACACCCAATCTTTGCCACTAAGTTATAAGACCACGCCTAAGGGTCACTGCATCTTATGACTCAAAAAAGTCAAACCATTGTCAATAGTACGATTTAGGGACAAATTGGTATTGGTCAGTCTGGTAAAGCCTAGTCCTGCCAATACGGTTTAAGCCTTTTGGGTCTATACTTTACAATGGGAGGCAAATTTTAGACTTAAATTATTATTGAGGATTTTAGCGAGTTTAAGTGAATAATTGTCAAATGGATTCCTCCATTGAAAATTCCCCAGAGGGAGGGTGGAGGGAACTCTCTTAAATACCCTTACCTCTTAGGCTCTTATTGCCTTGGTGACAGGAATAAACAATAGATCCTTCAAATTAGTCCAACACTTTAAATATGCTTTAAGGTAAGCTTTGAGTAAATGATTATCTAGATGTCTTCACAGCTTTTCCTTTTGGCTATAAAAAGGTAGTGAGTGAGGGAAGACACCAAATCATTATCTAACTCTAGTAATACCTTTGGTTAAATTAACTTTAGTTTGAAAAGTTTTATTAACGCCTTGGTCCCACCCCACTTGTATCTTTTATAACGTCTTTTATTATAAACAAGTGATTTATATTTATTAGCCTTAAAGGTAATAAATCTATAAGTTCATCACTGAATAATTACTTAGCTAAGGGATGAGCAATACACTCTCTATTTCCTTAGAAAGTCTCTAGATGCTTGCATCCTAAAATAATCATGCCAATTCTAATCATACATAGAATCATCAAGAATATGAGTTTTAATATGTTGGAATTATTTTAGGCATTAAATAACTTTGATTAATAATTAATTATGATATTGCATTTTATTTTAATCAAATAAATTTACTATTCACGTTTTTTTACAGATGCGTGAATTTTAAATGCAATTTCACAATTCAAATCTTAACCAAATCATACAAAACTTGTGCCTAAAAGTAAGCTCAGGGTGTTATCTTTCCAACGAGCTTTTACACACCCAATTTCGAGTTCAAATGAGAGAGAACTAATCAAAACAATAACGGCGCTCTGATACCACTGTTGGGAAGCGGCCGCGAGTGCGCAATGGAAAATTTAATAAATCAAGATGTCGCTATCCCTTTGCCCAAGACCCATTTGTTTTGATTATTCTACAAGCCTAGGCATGTTACTATATATTCTAAGCATAAAACTCATAAAACATGCAAGGAATATAAACTTAAATATGCTAACTATCATAAGAACTTTAATTAAAAAAAAAGACTTACTTGAACCGAAGACTCCTCCAGTCCTCCCTCCAATCTACAAGATTTTCTCTAACTCAGTAAGCTCTTCCACGTTCCAAAGAGCCACCCAAGTGTGTGGCCTCCAAAGGTGCACACAGCAAAGCCGAAACTCAACGGCAAGACTACGCCTTGAGTGCACATGTATTTTGCCCTTGGTGCTAGCCTAGGCAAATACCTCAAAACTTTTAACTCGAGGTTCCTCTATTCAATTAGACTTAAGGATCCTCAAAATCAGTGGCTTACGCTTAAACGTTAGAGTTGCTCACTTATATAAACCCAAGATATGAAATGTTTGGTGCAAAAATTTGTAAAGAATTCTTTGGGTTTATATAGTGCTCCAAAGACAACAAAATTAATTAAGAATCTGATGTGGGATAAATGCTAATTTAATCTTAGCCATTGGATCTTAATTTAGTGGTTTAATGAGATTATAAAATCCTAATAAGAGTTTGGGCCGAATTGGAATTCAAAACAAATAACAAATAATAAAAAAAATCACTATTCACGTTTTTATTTATTTATTTATTCCAATTCCCAAAGTGCCCCTATCGTCATTCACCAATCCCTAAGCCACTATGGAACCTCATAAATGATCCGTTCAATAATTAAACACATTGAACCTTTTATGAACAATTCCTACAACAATCATATATGTTGTTAAATTTGTACTGTGCACTGTTAACCATTGATTTCGACTTTTTTATGTGTGACCTTTTGGGTTCCTTTCAAGTTGGACATGAAATGAATTATGATAATTTAATCGAACATAAATTATCCTCCGATCAGATGGTCATTTGATTTAATCGAACCGGGGAAGGAGAATGTCAAAGTTATTTGATCCACTCATAAGATTGTAAAGACCTCAAGTCTAAGGACTAGTCATACAATCGATACATGAAAGTTCTCACAGACAAATGTTATAAACACTCCATGTGAAAACTTTCGGCGTCAGTTTGATGGACACGAGCAACTCATGCATCCATGTGATACACCAAGCGGACATATCTCCGCTAGTAGCCTATGAGATCGGCTACCCCACTTAAGGGCAGTTCATATCATCATGCTAGTCTCTCCGCTTTGTGAATGCCCAGATTATTCACAAAACTATGACTAGGAACGTTTGAGAGTAATGATTCTCATAAGGCGTGGAAGCCATCATCTTATTACTCCAAGGGATTTATTATAGTGTTTGATGATTCATATAAGTTATGTAAGACACGTATAATAAAGATTGCCATTTTATTAATTAATGAAAATATTACAAATACATGTACATATAGCCCATCCACAAGTTGGGTATAGGGCATATCCCTAACAATTGGGACCATTATCATTTGGATCTATTTGGGCCTCTCATCATAGGATACGAACTCGTTGGGCCACTTAAACTGGGACGAGTTTGTATCTTATGACGATTGGCCCAAAAGTTTTCAAAATGACGATGGGCCACCTTGTGTTTGGGCCCCCTATCATTTGAAGTTGTTTAGCCACCTTATCGCAAAAGTGTAAACCTGTTGGGCCTTTTCAACTGGGACAAGTTTGCACCTCGTGATAATCTGATTGAAAGCTTTAAAATGATAACGGGCCAACATGTATGAAAACCTTGATGGGCTTAGAAGGTCCAAACATGATCCGAATATGCCAAATGCATGAGTCTGATATCCATACTGGCTTTCATCCAGGAAGGGTATGCATTATTATACATATTTGTATACTTTTGGATATCTCCAAGTCCATCCCCACAACCGTGATTACCGAGGGCCCAATTCGTCATTTCTAGACAATGGCACGATCCCCATAATAGGCTTAGTCAATATTATAAATGGGCGGTCTTTGTCTTTTATCGATGGAAGGGACTGAGGTAGCCAAGGTTCACCATTGTAGCGTAGGAGAGAACGATTTTGTGTACCCCACATTGGTGATAAAATTTACCGGCATAAATAAGCCATACCTAGGACATAAATGGACTTACCCCGAGTGTGGGAGGAATAAAGTCAGAAGGATATATGCTGTTTTAATAACCACATGCATCTCATACATACACGCATCATGCTGACTCCTTGTCTTAAAGCCATCATAGATATTCGTTGGGTTAGAGAAAAATGAAGACTTGTCAAGAAGAGGTTAGCAAGCATGAGTGCATCAGACACTGAAGGTTCCCGCATAGATCAATTGGAGACCAACATGACCAAAATTATCGAGCAACTACAAACTTTGACCAATACTATAGCCAGTTTGACGGTACCCCGCACAGTGTGAACATAAAACAATGAGAATGGAAGGCGTGAGGACCCCCCGAATAAGGTGAGTGAAGAAATCCCTATTTTTGATGATGATATGGCTGAGTATGCCATGAGAAGGATAGCTGGGCCTCAGGAGTAGTTACGGAAACTTAGAGAACAAGTAGAGTCAGTTACCCGCAAGATGAAGAGAAAACATGAGGATATGTTAGACTATGATGCAATGACTTTCGAAGAACAGATGCCTCCCTAGTTCAAGATGCCGAACATGGCCAAGTTCGGAAACAGAGATCCAAGGGTCCATCTCCGACAATATGTTTCAGTGATGAGTTCAGTGGGTTTGTCAAAGCGCCAAATACAGAAGATGTTTGGGATGTCACTAGAAGGGGCGCCCGTAGTATGGTATCATGGCCTGGAGAGAAAGATCAGGGATGACTGAAGGGCATTAGCGAAGGCCTTTCTGAACCAATATGTCATGGACTTGGAGATAGACTTGTCACTTCGTGACCTAGAAAACACCAAACAGAAGCTAGAGGAGAGTTTTAAAGATTATGTGGATCGCTGGAGAGGCCATCTCTTAAAGATGCAGACACGGCCCTCAGAGAGGGACCAGATTAAGATGATCATTAAGGGCACCAAGCCCTCAATCTATAACAAGCTGAGAGGATGACCTCCATGATTAGTGACTTCCGACAGTTAAGAGAAACTGTCATGGATATCGAGGAAGAGGAAGCCGAGAACAGAAAGTTTTACAGCGAGAATATAAGGACCATTAGGGGGCCTTCAGGGACCAAGCCCGCTCCCGCTGAGATTGCCGCTATCAGAAACATGTGATTCTCCAATCTTGGTAGACCTTTGTCAAAGGTGTTTGAAAAGATGAAGAGGCAAGGACTCTTAAAACCTTTAGAAACCAGACCACTTCCAAACCATGTGCCACCCCACCTAAACCTAAACCTATCATGTCACTACCATCAGCAAAAAGGCCACAACATTGACAATTGCTCCTGCCTCAGGCATGAGATCCAAGACCTCATTGACACCCATAAAATATCCGACCCAGAAAAACAACAACCCAACACACAAAGAAACCCCCTACCTAACTACCACTCTGTTCCACCACTCACCTACATGAGCAACTCCGGCCTACCCGAAAGCTTTGTTCTCCAAACTATCAACCATCAAGCTTCTTGCATGGGAATATGGGACAGCAGTAGTGAAGATGAAATAGAACATGGGAGAGATTTTTGGGAAAACTTCTCAAGCAGTGACGAAGAGGAGGTAAAAGGGATGACTCGCAGTGGACATTTTTACAGTGACGTAACAGAGAAAGGCAAAGAAGTGCTAACAGAAGGTTGAGAGGTGACAGAGAATACGGATAACACCGAATGGGATACTATGTTGTGTGAATTGAAGAAGACACGGGCACAAGTGAACATATAGGAGTTTTTATGCGCCTCTCAAGAGCACATGTGTGCCATGGTAGAGGCTCTGAGTAAGATAATGGTACCTGAAGATGCAAACCCCACAATGTTTGTAGGATCAGTACAGAAAGAGGCTAGGCATATGATAACATTCTCTGAAGAAGAGCTCTCGATGGAGGGGAGGAATCACAACAAGCCGTTATTCATAAAAGCGGAAGTAAGAGGCAAGAAGACATCTTGTGTGATGGTGGATGATGGTTCGTCTATCAATGTGTGCCCTTTGAAGATTCTATCAAGGTTGGGTATGCGGACAACATATTTAAGCCCCTCCAGCATGACTATCAAAACATATGACGATAGCAAATAGGGAGTCGAAGGAACTTTCATCACGGTAGTCAAAGTGGGCCCGATAGAAGATGAGATGGAGTTAACATTACTTGATATTCCAGCTATATTTGCTCTGTTATTGGGGAGGCCATGGTTTCATAAACTTGGGGTTGTGCCATCCACTTTGGATCGGGTTATTAAGTTCCCGTATGGAGAGGAAGTCATTACCATCAGGGCTGAAGTAGACAATGTTGTGGCTGCTTTAGACATACAGCCTTTCACAAGGTTCTAAGTGGCGACAAACTTTGAGGAATGGGTAGACCCTAAAGTGGCTAGAATCATGGAAAAATGAAATATGAGCCAAGCACGAGTTTAAGTGCTAGAGGAGCACTACCAGATTTCAAGGGACAGACCATTAAGAAAAGATTGGGGTATGAATCCGAGGGGAATGAGCCAAAGACCAAGAAGAAATGGATGAAGCTGGTGGAATACTTTGTGAAAGCCATATGATATCAAGGAGAGCCTGAACCCGTAGAAGTCAATGAGATCCTGGTACCGGGATTCGAGATCTTCAAAGATGTGATGGGCAAAGAACCACAGGCAGAGTAAGTCACAGAAAAGGAAGATAAATGGGAAGAAGAACTGCTATAGTTGGAGAATCTGACGCTTGAGGAAAGCAAGGAGATGGAAGAAGTCAAGATTGACAATGACGAAGATGTTTATTTTTCTGACTTATTTGATTGTAATCCTGCATTTATTAATAATAAAGACATTAATTTTTCTTACTTGTTCGAGTTTTTTCCTGTTAGTCTGCATTATAACACGCATGATATGAGCATATTCGATATTAACTCAACAAAGACAAAAACATTTAATCTTGGTACATGTGAAAACCCCAAGGAAATTTCAATTGCAAGTGAGGTTACCTCTGATGAGTGGAAAGAATTAGAGAGAATATTAATAAAATATAAAAAAGTATTCGTCTGGTCCTTTGAAGACATGCCAGAAGTGGACAGGGGTATTGCCCAGCACACGATACCAACTTATCCGAATATTAGACCAATAAAATAGAAGCACCGAAGAATGAGACCAGAATGGGTTGAAAAGGTTAGGGAATGTTGGGAAGCGGTCGCGAGTGCACAGCGGAAAATCAAAATTATTATGCCGCTTTCCATTTGCCCAAGACCCATTTTTTTTATTCTACAAGCCTAGGCATGTTACTATATATTCTAAGCATAAAATTCATAAAACATGCAAAGAACATAAACCTAAACATGTTAACTATCATAAGAACTTTAATTAAAATAAAGAAAGAAAAAGACTTACTTGAAACGAAGACTCATCCAGTCCTCCCTCCAATCTACAAGCTTTTCTTGAACTCAACAAGCTCTTCCACGTTCCAAAGAGCCACCCAAGTATGTGGCCACCAAAGATGCACACACCAAAGCTAAAACACAACGGCAAGACTACGCCTTGAGTGCATAAGTATTTTGCCTTTGGTGCTAGCCTAGGCAAATACCTCAAAACTTTTAACTCGAGGTTCCTCTAGTCAATTAGACTTAAAGATCCTCAAAATCAGTGGCTTACTCTTAAACTTTAGAGTTGCTCACTTATATAAACCCAAGATATGAAAGGTTTTGGTGTAGTAAATTTGTAAAGAATTCTTTGGGTTTATATAGTGCTCCAAAGAAAACAAAATTAATTAAGAATCTGATGTGGGATAAAAGCTATTTTAATCTTCACCATTGGATCTTAATTTAGTGGTTTAATGAGATTATAAAACTCTAATAAGAGTTTGGGCCGAATTGGAATTCAAAACAAAAAACAAAAAAAAATTACTATTCATGTGAATAGTAAATATTTTTTTATTCCAATTCCCAAAGTGCCCCTATCATCATTCACCAATCCCTAAGCCACTATGGAACCTCATAAATGATCTGTTAAATAATTAAATACATTGAACCATTTATGAACAATTCCTACAACAATCATATATGCTGTTATATTTGTGTTGTGCACTGTTAACCATTGATTTCGAATTTTTTGTGTGTGACCTTTTGGGTTCCCCTCAAGTTGGACATGAAATGAATCGTGATAATTTAATCGAACATAAATTATCCTCCGATCAGATGGTCGTTCGATTTCAATGACCAAGGTTGACATCTAGCAACATGCCAAGGCCCCCAAATGAGAAGGAAAGATATATATACCCATTCTGTATGCGATTTACATATGATACGGTCCCTCACCTCACTGTATCCCCACCTATTGACCTAGGGTACGGAAATTGTCTATCCATATGGTCAAATGTATGATGTTGATAGTGTCATGAATCGTGTTAACCCAAGAATCTCACATGATTCTTCCGTTGTGGCCACAGTCTCAAGCACTGATCACACATATCAACCCGTGAACTGGAATACTCCTCTTATAAGAAAATATATCTGAGAGAGTGGTGATTCTCTGTTGTATCTTTACAAACTTCATATGTTTCAATAAATGACCCAATCATACCCTTATGACCGGATCTTTTGAACCGGGGAAGGAGAATGTCAAAGTTATTTGATCCACACAAAAGATTGTAAAGACCTCAAATCTAAGGACTAGTCATATAATCGATATGAAAGTTCTCACAGACACATGGGATAAACAGTCCATAGGAAAACTTTAGGCGGTCAGTTCGATGGACACGAGCAACTCATGCATCCATATGATACACCAAGCGAACGGATCTCCGCTAGTAGCCTATGAGATCGACTACCCTACTTAAGGGTGGATCATGTCATCATGCTAGTCTCTCTGCTTTGTGAACGCCCAGATTATTCACAAAACTATAACTATGAACATTTAAGAGTAATGATTCGCATAAGGCATGGAAGCCATCGTCTTATTACTCCAAGGGCTTTGTTACAGTGTTGATGATTCATATAAGTTATGTAAGACACGTATAATAAAGATTGCCATTTTATTAATTAATGAAAATATTACAAATACATGTACATATAGCCCATCCACAAGTTGGGTATAGGGCATATCCCTAACAATCTCCCACTTGCACTATTGCCAACTAGTATGAATCTGGAGACCAAACTCTCGAATGTGCCTATCATGCTTTTGTTGAGTCAGCCCTTTAGTCAAAGAATCTGCAAGATTATCTTTTGTGGGTATTTTCTCTATAATAACTTATTTTCTCTCAACAATCTCCCTGATGAGATGAAATCGCTTGAGTACCTGCTTGGATTTCTGGTGGGACCTTGGTTCCTTTGATTGAGCAATGGCTCCCGTGTTGTCACAATACATCGTGACGCCATTCTTTATCGTGGGAAGCACTTCCAGCTCCATGATGAACTTCTTTATCCAGACTGCTTCTTTAGCTCCTCAGATGTTGTAATATACTCGACTTCAGTGGTGGAGTCCGCTGTAGTTGACTGCTTTAAGCTTTTCCAACTTATAGCACCGCCATTTAAAGTAAACAGATATCCTGTTTGCGATCTGCTGTCATCCCTATCGGTCTGAAAGCTCGCATCACAGTAACCAATGACTTTCATCTCAGAACAATCTCCGTATGTCAAAAAAACATCCTTAGTTCTTATAAGATACTTGAGGATTATTTTGACAGCTGCCCAGTGTTGCGCACTAGGATTTGTCTGATACCTGCTCGTTATGCTAAGAGCATAAGAGACATCAGGTCTTGTACATAGCATGGCGTACATGATCGATCCTATTGCTGAAGCATAAGGGATCCTACTTATACACTATCTATATGAAGGAGTTTGTGGAATTGCTCCTTAGATAATTTGATTTCATGACAAGTAGGTAAATTACCTCTTTTGGAATCTTCCATTTTGAATCTTTTCAAAACTTTATCTATGTACGTAGATTGAGAAAGTCCTAACAACCTCTTAGATCTATTACGGTAGATCTTAATACCGAGGATGTAGGCTGCTTCTCCCAAATCTTTCATGGAGAAATTATGAGATAACCTTGCTTGGTGGCTTGCATCATGGGAATATCATTCCGATGATTAATATGGCATCGACATATAATACAAGAAATACAACAGCACTCCCACTACTTTTCCTGTAAACACAATGCTCGTCTACATTTTTAATGAAGTCAAATTCTTTGATTGTCTCATCAAATCGTATATTCCAACTTCTGGAGGCTTGCTTAAGTCCATAAATGGATCGTTTAAGCTTGCATACTTTATTATGATAATCCTTAGATGCAAACCCCTCAGGTTGTGTCATATAGACTACCTCTACGAGGTTCCCATTAAGAAAAGATGTTTTGACATCCATCTGCCAAATCTCATAATCAAAGTGTGCAGCTAGTGCCAGTGAAATTCGAATGGACTTTATCATTGCAACATGCGAGAAGGTTTCGTCATAGTCAATTCCTTCCATTTGTCTATAACCTTTCGCCACCAACCTAGCCTTATAGGTTTGGATGTTGCCTTCTGCATCAGTTTACGCTTGTAAATCAACTTGCACCCTATGGGATTTATCCATTCAGGTGCATTTACCAAGTCCTAGACGTGATTCTAATACATAGAGTCTATGTTGGATTTCATGGCCTCAAGCCACTTGACTGAATCAATGTCACGCATTGCTTCGTCATAACTGGTGGGATCGTCATTATCAATGACCTGATCATGTTCCTTATCAATATGGAAACCATATCTTTCAGGCTCATATCTTTCCCTACCAGACCTTCTAAGTTCATAACCTTGTAGTTGTTATTTCGCTGCCTTTTGAGGGGGCTGGGGTTTAGTTCTATGTTAGTTTGTTCTTCTCGTACCTCATCGAGGTCAAGTCTACTCCCACTATATTTCTTGAGAAGGAATTCATTCTCTAGAAATTTAGCATTTCGTGAGACAAATGTTCTTTGTTCATTTGGGACGTAGAACATGTGTGCTCTTGAGTTCAAGGCATATCCTACAAACTTACATTTAACTGCCATATCATCCAATTTGTTAGTTTGTGTGAGCTTGATATATGCGTCACATCCCCAAACTCTTAGATAACTAAGACTAGGACGTTTATCAGACCATAACTCATATGGTGTTTAACTAACAGTCTTGGAAGGAACTTGGTTTAGTAGTAGTGTTGCAGTTTCTAAAGCAAGACCTCAAAATGAAAGAGGTAGATCCATGACTGGCATCATTGATCGGACCATATCTAATAATGTCTGATTTCTCCTTTCGGAGACCCCATTATGATGTGGAGTTCCCGAGAAGTCCACTGGAAACAATGCCATTTTCTCTCAAGTAATCTTGAAATTCGTTGCTTAAGTATTCACCACCTCGGTCAGACCTTAGTGACTTATTACTTTTATTAAGCTGGTTTTCTACTTCAGCCTTGAAGTCTTTGAATTTCTCAAAGGCTTCATATTTGTTCCGCAAAAGGTACACATACTCATTGCGCGAATGATCATCGATAAAGGTAATGAAATAGGAGAATCCACCTCTAGCGGTGACTGACATTGGTTCAGCATACATCAGAGTGTATGAGTTTTAATGTCTCCGCTGCACGCTGTCATTTACCTTTGAAGGGTAATTTGGTCATTTTACCAAGTAAACAAGACTCACAAGTTCCATAAGGTTTATATTTGAAAGGTTTGAAATACCCATCCTTATGTAGCTTAGTTTGGTAAACTTTTTCAATGATATGACCTAAGCGACTGTGCCATAGAAGTGATTCATTACGATTATTGGAGTTAACGTTGTATATAGAGGTTGAACATTTTTTGTTAGTTTGTAAGACATAGATACCATTATTCAAAATACCATCTCTATATTTTATTTCATTGAAATAAATAGAACATTAATTACAACTTATTAGGCATGAAAAGCCTTTATTACATAAAGAAGAAATTGAAATGATGTTCTTTACTAGATAAGGACATAAACACAATCTTCTAAGTCTAAAACTAAACAATTCGGCAAAACTAATGAATAAGTCCCTACGCACAATGCAGCCAGTTTTGCTCTATTACCCATGCATAAGTCAACCTCCCCATGACGGAGTCTCTTACTGTTTCTCATGCCCTACACATTGTTACACAAGTGAGTCCCACAACCGGTGTCAAGCACCCAAGTAGAAGGTTCAGAGTTTTGAGAATATAGTTCAATCAATCACAACATACCTGAAGCATTGGGCTTCTTGGCCTCTTAGGCTTCCCTAGCTTCCTTGGCTTTCAAGGATCTGCAGTCTTTCTTCCAATGACCCTTCTTTCCACAAAAGAAACATTTCCCATTTCCTTATTCTTCTCCACCTTACCATTGGGCTTTAGGTGATCTGGAGCCTTGGCCTTGCCCTTATTTTTCTTTGGGCCTCGTGGCTTCAGGTCCGTACCCATAAGCATGACGGAGGTTTTAAGCTCCGGTTTCAAGTCCTTCTCTACTTGCTTTATCAGATTGTGCAATTCTGCTAAAATAGCTTCTTTATCAGACATATGAAACTGCATAATAAAGTTAGAGAAGTCTTTTGGTAAGGACTGAAGAATTAGATCGTGACTTATCTCATGATCCATGATGAACCCGAGGTTGGCCAATTTTTCAATGTGGCCAATCATCTTAAGCACATGTCCACTAACAGATCCTTCCTTATACCTTGTTTAGAATAAGGCACATGACACTTGGAATCTCACGGTATGAACGGAAGTTGCATACAACTCCTTCAAGTGAAGATGATGGTTTGAGCATCCATATTTTCGTGAGCTTTCTGAAGTTCGTCCGACATAGAGCCAAGCATTATGCAAACTGCTTGTTTATCATCATCGACGTGTTTCTTCCAAGCATCAAATGTATCTTGGTCAGAATCTTCTGAGGGTTCAGGGCGAAATGGTCTTTCAAGAATATAGAAAATCTTTTCTTGACGTAAGACAATTTTAAGGTTTCTAAACCAGTCATTTTAGTTGTCCCCTTTGAGCTTTTGCTCATCAATGATGGAATGAAGTGATACTCTGTTTGCCATTTGAATGTTTGTGAAATATTTTAACCCACCTGTTAAGAAAAAATGTTAAAATTAGGAATATGTTTTTTCATTAATGTTTCATAATAACATGGGCTTTTAATATTATGAAGTTGCTCCCACTCAATTATTTTAAAATTTTAAGCAAATCGCATCAACCCCAATATGATAGATTTCTTGTGGGCAAGGATCCCATTATCATCATTTCATAACTCCGACTAGGGCCGGTCGTTATAAAATATGATAATTAGGTAGGTTCCCAACCAATTTAAGATATAAATCACAATTCCTTGATCATTGGGTTGGGCAATCGAACATGTCATAGCTTATGCTAGTCCTTGTGGACACACAATCTTTGCCACTAAGTTATAAGACACGCCTAAGGGTCGCTACGTCTTATGACTCAGAAAAGTCAACCATTATCAATAGTACGATTTAAGGACAAATTGGTATTGGTCAGTCTGGTAAAGCCTAGTCCTGCCAATACGTTTAAGCCATTTGGGTTATACTTTACAATGGAGGCAAATTTTAGACTTAAATTATTATTGAGGATTTTAGCAAGTTTAAGTGAATAACTGTCAAATGGATTCCTCAATTGAAAATTCCCAGAGGGAGGGTGGAGCGAACTCTCTTAATACCCTTACCTCTTAGGCTCTTATTGCCTTGGTGACAGGAATACACAATAGATCCTCCAAATTAGTCCAACACTTTAAATATGCTTTAAGGTAAGCTTTGAGTAAATGATTATCTAGATGTCTTCACATCTATTCCTTTTGGCTATAAAAAAAGGAGTGAGTGAAGGAAGACACCAAATCATTATCTAACTCTAGTAATACCTTTGGTTAAATTACCTTTAGTTTGGAAAGTTTTATTAACCCCTTGGTCCCAACCCACGTGTATCTTTTATAATGTCTTTTATTATAAACAGTGATTTATATTTATTATCCTTAAAGAGATATTAAATCTCTAAGTTCTTCACGGAATAATTACTTAGCTAAGGGATAAGCAATACACTCTCTATTTCTTAGAAGTCTCTAGATGCTTGCACCCTAAAATAATCATGCCAATTCTAATCATACATAGAATCATCAAGAATATGAGTTTTAATATGTTGGAATTATTTTAGGCATTAAATAACTTTGATTAATATTTAATGATGATATTGCATTTTATTTTATTCAAATAAATTTAATATTCACGTTTTTCTGCAAACGCGTGAACTTTAAATGCAATTTAACAATTCAAATCTAAACCAAATCATGCAAAACTTGTACATAAAATTAAGTTCAGGGTGTTAGCTTTCCAACGAACTTTTAAACACCCAATTTCGAGTTCAAATGAGTGAGAACTAATCAAAACCAAAACGGCGCGATGATACCACTGTTGGGAAGCGGCCGCGAGTGCGCAGCGGAAAATCAAAATTATTATGCCGCTTTCCCTTTTCCCAAGACCCATTTTTTTTTATATTCTACAAGCCTAGGCATGTTACTAATATTCTAAGCATAAAACTCATAAAACATGCAAAGAACATAAACCTAAACATGCTATCTATCATAAGAACTCTAATTAAAATAAAGAAAGAAAAAGACTTACTTGAACCGAAGACTCCTCTAGTCCTCCCTCCAATCTACAGCTTTTCTCGAACTCAACAAGCTCTTCCACATTCCAAAGAGCCACCCAAGTGTGTGGCCTCCAAAGATGCACACACCAAAGCCAAAACTCACGGCAAGACTACGCCTTGAGTGCATGGGTATTTTGCCCTTGGTGCTAGCCTAGGAAAATACATTAAAACCTTTAACTCGAGGTTCCTCTAGTCAATTAGAGTTAAGGATCCTCAAAATCAGTGGCTTACTCTTAAACTTAGAGTTGCTCACTTATATAAACCCAAGATATGAAAGTTTTGGTGTACTAAATTTGTAAAAGAATCTTTGGGTTTATTAGTGCTCCAAAGACAACAAAATTAATTAAGAATCCGATGTGGGATAAAAGCTATTTTAATCTTCGCCATTGGATCTTAATTTAGTGGTTTAATGAGATTATAAAACTCTAATAAGATTTTGGGCCGAATTGGAATTCAAAACAAAAAACCAAAACAAAAATTTACTTTACGTGAATAGTAAAAAAAAATTATTCCAATTCCCAAAGTGCCCCTATCGTCATTCACCAATCCCTAAGCCACTATGGAACCTCATAAATGATATGTTCAATAATTAAATACATTGAACCATTTATGAACAATTCATACAGCAATCATATATGCTGTTATATTTGTATTGTGCACTGTTAACCATTGATTTCGACTTTTTTGTGTGTGACCTTTTAGGTTCCCCTCAAGTTAGACATGAAATGAATCATGATAACTTAATCGAACATAAATTATCCTCCGATCAAATGGTCGTTCGATTTCAATGACCAATGTTGACATCTAGCAACATGCCAAGGCCCCCAAATGAGAAGGAAAGATATATATACCCATTTTGTATGCGATTTACATATGATACGGTCATGTTGATTCTTCCGCTGTGGCCACATTCTCAAGCACTGAGCACACATATCAACCCGCGAACTGGAATACTACTCTTATAAGAAAATATTATACGAGAGAGTGGCGATTCTCTGTTGTATCTTTACAAACTTCATGTGTTTCAACAAATGACCCACTCATACCCTTATGACCGGATCTTTTGAACCTGGGGAGGAGAATGTCAAATTTATTTGATCCACACATAAGATTGTAAAGACCTCAAGTCTAAGGACTAGTCATATAATCGATACTTGAAAGTTCTCACAGACACATGAGATAAACACTCCATATGAAAACTTTCGGCGGTCAGTTTGATGGACACGAGAAACTCATGCATCAATGTGATACACCAAGCGGACGGATCTCCGCTAGTAGCCTATGAGATCTGCTACCCCACTTAAGGGCGGATCATATCATCATGCTAGTCTCTTCGCTTTGTGAACACCCAGATTATTCACAAAACTATTACTAGGAACATTTAAGAGTAATGATTCTCATAAGGCATGGAAGCCGTCGTCTTATTACTCCAAGGGCTTTATTACAGTGTTGATGATTCATATAAGTTATGTAAGACACGTATAATAAAGATTGTCATTGTATTAATTAATGAAAATATTACAAATACATGTACATATAGCCCATCCACAAGTTGGGTATAGGGCATATCCCTAACAGGGAAGAGGTCAAGAAGCATATAGATGTGGGGTTCTTAGAAGTGGTGAACTACCCCGAGTGGTTAGCCAACATTGTGCTTGTACCGAAGAAAGATGGAAAGGTCAGAATGTGCGTGGATTATAGATACCTCAACAAAGCTTTCCCAAAGGATGATTCCCCTACCCCATATAGACATGTTGGTTGATAGCGCGGCTTTATCTGCTATGTACTCATTCGCGGATGGATTCTCAGGATATAATCAGGTCCTCATGGCCGAAGGAGACAAACATAAGACTGCTTTCGTCACTGAGTGGGGTACATATTGTTACAAGGTGATGCCGTTTGGACTTAAGAATGCGGGAGCCACTTATCAACGAATGGCCACTACATTATTCCATGACATGATGCATAAGGAGATTGAGGTATACGTGGATGACATGATGGTCAAATCTGAAACGAGGGCATGACATATACAAGCGTTGGAGAAATTCCTTCAAAGAGTCGATCAGTACAACCTCCGACTCAATCCCAAGAAGTGTGTGTTTGGGGTAACATCTGAAAAGTTGTTAGGACATACGGTAGGAATGGGAGGAATAGAAGTGGACCCTGAAAAGATCAAGGCAATTACCGAAATGCCTGCACCAAAGACAGAAAAGGAAGTTAGAGCTTTCCTCGGGAAAATCCAGTATATCAGTCGATTCATTGCTAAGCTAACATTAGTATGTTAGCCTATCTTCAAGCTACTGAGGAAAGACCAGCCTGTGGAGTGGAATGGGCAATGTCAAGAAGCTTTTGACAAAATCAGAGAATATTTGGTTAAATCGCCTATCTTGAAACCTCTAAGGCCGGGCAAACCCTTGGTATTAGATTTGGCCATAGAACCTGAAACGATGGGGGAGATGATGGTACAGACAGATGAGACAGGGGTGGAATATGCAGTCTACTACCTCAGTAAGAAGATGCTTTTATATGAAGCCTGTTATCAAGAGGTGGAAAAGATTTGTTTGGCGGTGATATGGGCTTCCCAAAAGTTACGTCATTACTTCCAATCCTATAAGATACAAGTAATAGCAAAGGATAATCCCCTAAAGTATTTGGAGTCAGTACCATCACTGGTAGGGAAGTTGGGCAGATGATTGGTGTTTCTGACACAGTTTGATATAGAATACCTCACCTTTAAGGTAGTCAAAGGGAGAGCCGTAGCGGAATTCTTGGCATTACAACCCATAAAAGGAGATCAGTATAAGTTCGAGTTCCCGGACGAGGAGGTTCAAGCTATAACGGTCCAGGGGTGGAAAATGTATTTCGATGAGGCAGTGAATTACAAATGAGCTGGAATAGGAATTGTGATAGTAACCCCTGAATGAGAAACCCTACCTATGGCCAAAAGGTTGATGTTCGGAGTAACCAACAACATGGCTGAATATGAAGCATGTGTCTTTGGACTGAAAGCACTAATAGCCCTAGGAGCTAGGGACGTAGAAGTTTATGGAGACTCGATGTTGGTAGTTAGACAGATGCGAGGGGAATGGGAATTGAAGGAAGACCGGTTGAAACCCTACCTACTCCATCTCAGGTAGATGGCCCAGGCTATCCCCGACTGTAAATTCCAGCACTTGCCACGAGAAGAGAACCAAATGACAGACGCACTAGCCACCCTAGCTGCAACTTGGGAAAACCCAGAAAAACTGGTAATGAGACCCCTTGTGTTGACAACAACTAGCAGACCCAGTTATGAGATAGAGGGAATCTTGGAAGTATAAGTCGACGATGGAAAACCTTGGTACTACGACATTCTACAGTATCTAGAACGTGGAGAATTCCCAGAAGGAGCCAACAAAAAAGACAGAATAGCCATTCAGAAATTGGTTTCCCAGTATTTGAGTTTAAGGGGAGAACTGTACAAGAGACAAGCCAATGGCGTCCAGCTGAAATGTTTAAGAAAAGAAGAGGCTCAGAAAGTGATGGAAGAGGTGCACGCTGGAGTATGTGGACCGCACATGAATGGATTGAATTTGTCTCGCAAGATAGTGAGACAAATATTTTATTGGTCGACCATGGAAGCCGACTGTGCAAAGTTGGTGAAGCACTATCACGATTTTCAAGCACACGGCAACATAAATCATCTACCGGTTACGAAATTGCACGACCTATCACAACCTTGGCCTTTCTCAGTGTGAGGTATTTACATGATTGGAGAAATCAGGACAAATACACCAAATGGACACCGCTTCAGAGTAGTGGCGGTAGACTATTTTTTGAAATGGATGGAAGCTGAGTCATTTCGTAATGTTACGGAAAAGTAGATGGCCAAGTTCATAGCCTGTAACATAGTATGCCAATATGGAATGCTGTTGAGTTTTCTAGGTCAAACCAAGATCAAATTAAGCATATAAACGTGTGAATACATCAAAGTAAAGTTGCGGAAATACTCACTTTGATCGACTTTTGGATGCGATGAACACAAAAATTTCTTCATGAGACTCTCGGCCAAGCTCCTATTTGTCTTCCTTGAGATGTTCCTCAAGCTCCAAGCTTTGAAAAAGGATTCCATGCTCATGAATGGGTTTCCTTATCACCTTTGTGTGACCTCCTTAGTGTGCTAGCACTTGGAATAAATTGCCACAAATTATTTCCTTTGCTTCTTCTATCTCTCTCTCTCGCCTGAGAGAAATTTTGAGAGGAAATGGCTTCTAAGCCGTGAATGGAGAGAGAGGGGGAAGAGAAAATGGGGTGTGTATTTTGGTTTTTGATTTCAAAAATCAATTACCAAAAATCAATTACCATTTTTTAAAATTCAAATTTTGGTACAAGACATTAAGTCTTCAACCACCCCCATCAATCACAAAAAGTGACAAGCATCACATCACTTAAAGTTTATGTGACTTCCATCACAAGAATGACTAATGATGTGACGCGTGATGTGACTTATGGGCCCTACTTGATTCGAAATCCGAGTGGGCCCGTAAACACTCCCGGGCTCGGGTTCGCTAATTCCGAATTAACGAATTTTCCGTTGCGACGTAATTAAATCAAATTTAATTAAATGATTATGCCTAGCAAAATTATTATTCACGTCGCAAGCGAATTAATTCTAAATTAACTCGTTCGCCCTAATTAAAATCTAATTTTAATTCCGCGTCGAAATCTAATTTCGTTTAATATATCGAATATATTATTTTATCGATTAATTCCAAATTAATCGTTCTCTCTCTTTAAATAGTATTTTATCCCAGATAAAATATCTCTGTAATTAATCCTAGATTAATTTTCTCTCTCTACTAATTAATCCCAGATTAATTATGTGTGATTCATACGTCATCGGTGAATCTTTGGGAAGCGACCCATGAGATCCCTGGATATGTTGGCAGTAAATCCGGTCGTCGGACTATCCGAACACGTACGTACCTAGTACTATGTTTTTACCGATTTACAAGACATGGTTGGCTTCTAGCAAAGCACCGTGCCTACCCAATTCTCCAGAAATATTCTTAAAGGAATATGTAATCTATATCAGGTGTAGTATATGACGTATTGCATATTGCGATCCAGTATCAGATGTCACGTGCTAGGCCTGGGGCTGGAATTGTGTCTGCCCCGTACGAAGCACATATCGGATCTCAGGTAACTAGCCTCTATAATCGGATAATCATGACCTAGTTATATTATCCCGATGACTGCAGTACTAAAGAGTACTAGTTCCATATCCTGCGTGATCATCATCTCCATATGACTGGAGTGATACTTCCATCTTGACATCACACCCAATACACTACGATTCTCAATATACCCAGAAGAGGCGTACACAGAACCTGTTAAAGCCCTGGACGACCAAAACCAAAGTATATTGATTGTCGCAAGTAATAGCGATGCAAGTCTCAGGTTAAGACCAAATACACCTACCCTGATTCTGAATTCCATAGACACATAGTCATACTACCAATGGAATTCCGAGGGGTCTATCCAGAGCGAAGCTGTTTCCGTACCATCGGTAAACACAACCTCCTATTACACTTGCATAAGTATCCAATACTTAAATATATGAGAACTATGATGTTATGCTCCCACAACGCGCACAAGTGCAATACTAGTCTATTCCGCATTATCGATGTCCAATCTCGATAATATTACGACTAGTGATGTTTTAATGATTAAACCTTCATGGATTGATACTGTCTCATATCTTATCAATCCGGAACTAATCATATGGACTTTTATCATTTATGTATCTTGGTAATCCAATTACAATGATATAAGAAAAGAGCAATTTCCTTTGTCACATAGTTAATTTGTACAACAACACCATGTTCTGTACAAATAGTGATGTTATGGGTCATAATTGTCCAAAAATCTCCCACTTGGCCTATAGCCAATCACTCAAGTGTCCTACACTTGAACTATGTACGGTTCGCTCAAACTTCTGCTGAGAAAAAGCTTTCGTCAACGGATTTACAAAGTTATCATCTGATGCGATTTATTCGATCATCACATCGCCACGATGTATGATACGAACGAATCAGATGAATAGTTGAAGTATATACTTGGATCGTTGATGAGACCTTTAATTCTTTAGCCTGTGTTGTAGCCTAGCTCAGCTGCTAACAGAACTACTCCTAATCTTATTAGGATTATAAAGATCCAAAGTGCTTCGTTTGCTGCCTCAGCTGCAGCAATATTCCGCTTTTGTTGTTTATTTGGCAACAGTATTTTGCTCGGAAGATTTCCAGCTCACTGTTCCGTTATTCAAACTATATAGTACCTCTATGTCGACTTATAATCGTTTTTGTCGGTTTGGAAACTTGCAACGGTGAACCCAGTCACTTCAAGTTCTCATTCTCCATAGCATAAGAAAGCATCCTTAGTTCATCTAAGATACTTAAGGATGTTATTAACATCAATCCAGTGACTATCACTTGGATTGGCCTGATTATGACTCCATATGCTCAAATCATATGAGACACCAGGTCGCGTACAAATATTTCAATGTACGAGTTCTCGGAGAGTGTCAACAACTTTCAGATCTATCCCAGTAGATCTTTATTCCTAGAATAAATGTTGTCTCTCCCAAGTATTCTACGGAGAATTTTTCATGAAAGCCAAGCTTTCACTGATTGTTTTATGGGAATGTCATTTCCAAGAAATGATATATCATCATTATTTAGGACAATCACTATCAGTGCGCTCCCACTAACCTCCTTATATACACAGAATTATTTTCGTTTTGAATTAAATATATACCATTATGATCACATCAAAACGATAATTCCAAGAACGCAATGTTTGCTTCAATCCATAAATGGATCGATATAACTTGCAAACCTTGTTTGTTTGTTAGGTACGACAAAACCGTCAGGATGTTGTAAACATCCTCCAAAAGGTTTATGTTTAAGGAAAAGTGGTTTTGACGTTCAGCTGCCATATTTCATAAATGAAATATGCAGCATTAGCAAGCATTATCCAAATGGATTTAATCATGGCAACAGGTAAAAGGTTTCGTCTTAATCGACACAATGTTGATAACGATACCTTTCGCTACAAGCCTAGCTTAGTACGTTGGTAAGTTGCCATCCATGTATGTCTTCCTTGAAGACTTATATTGTACCAATAGGCACAATGCCTTCCGTACAACAACTAGTGTCTAAACTCGGTTGGTATACATGGAATCCATTTCGGATATCATGGCACTTTACCATAATAGGGAGTTGATACCTTGTATCACTTCCTCATATGAATTCGGTTCGTCTTCATCAATAAGATTGACATCTTAATGAGGTGAGATCAGAAACCCACACCTCCCAGGTTGTTTTCTGACTCTCTCCGACTTACGCGGTTCTTGTGTATTTGAAGATTGTGGTACAGTTTCATCCCTGATGAACTGTTTGTGTTCCTTTAGGACTTGGTGCCAGGAACAGTATTACTCCGATTTTCATCGAGTTTTACTTTCCTCCCACTTACCACTGCATATTGGTATTCCTTTAGGAAAACCGCATGGCGAGTTAAAATTACATTGTTCTCGTGTGAGTTGTATAAGTACTATACTTTGGTATCCCTATGATAACCCACAAATAGGCACTTATCCGATTTGGATTCTAGTTTGGAATCATCCAAACATATGCTCAGCATTCCCAATCTTCATGAATGAGAAAACCTAGTTTCTTTCATGTTCATATCTAGTATGATGTCTGTCTAACAGATTTTCATGGAACTTTATTCAAAATAAGTATTTACTGTTTAATGTGTATCCCTAGAAGGAAAATGGAAGCTCAGAGCGACTCATGATTAACCTTACTATGTCCAACAAGGTTCGGTTTTCTATTCGGACACACCGCTCAATTGAGGTGTTCCGGGAGGAGTCCACATTGAAAGAGTACTATACTATTTCAAGTATTTGAGAAACTTATTACTTAAGTATTTTCCACCACGGTCTAACAGTGACGGTTTTATACTTTAGCCGATCTGTCTGTTTACTTCGTGTCGAAACTCTTTGAATTTATCAAAAGTTTTCGATTTATGTTTCAAAAGAAACACATAACCATAACGTGATTCCGCATCCGTAAAGGTTACGAAGTATTCATATCCACCTCTAGCCTAGCTAGATATGTCCCACTTACGTCACTATGAACGAGGGCTAACAGATCGGTGGCACTTGTACTTTTACCAAGTAAAAGGTGTTTTAGGCACTTTGCCTAATAAACTAGATTCATAGACCATCATTTTAATATAATCAAATCCGTCTTAGTATCCACTCTTCGAAAGTGTGGATATACGAGTCTTGTTTATGTGTCCCAGACAACAATGCCACAAATAAGTCTCATCTGATAAAATCAGTTTGAGCTATTTGTTTGTCATGTTATACGTTTGAGATTCATTTATATTCAAAATATAAATATTGTTATTCACATCTAATGTGTTTATCTCAATATCATCTTTATAAAATAAACACTTTAGTGTTCTAGAATATAAAGGTATACCCGCAACCAGTTATACTCTGATATAGAGATAATGTTTCTAGTCAAACTAGTTACATTATAACATTTTCCTAATTTAAGTACATACCCGAATGGTAGTTCCTAAACTTAGGTTACTACAGTTAAAATAGCGAATGTTGTCCGTCGTTTCTGACTCGTAGGTTGATCTCAACTGAAGTCAGTCTCCTGCTTATCAGCAGATTCCGCACATCAGTACATATCTTTATGTACCACATCTAGTATCAAAATCCAATTTTGAAACTAATAGCAAACATGTTTATGACAAACATAATTGAAGTCGGAGCCTTGCCCGTCTTCTATTCCTTCATGTCTGCCTTGTCCATACGGCAGTCACGCATCCAGTGACCCCGCTTGCCACAGTTTAGGCAGACATCTTGGGATATGTCATTGTCTTCCTAGAAGACTGTGATGATTTTGCCTTTGCCCATTTTAGAAGCTCTGGCTCTGCCTCATAGAGCATAGCCAACAACTCTCCAAGAGTTTACTCTTGGTTCACAATGAACCTGCCCCAGCTTTCGGGTAGAGACTATAAGATCAAATCTTTGGTAGTCTCGGCTACGTAGGTAATGCCCAGCTAACCTAGCTGATCGATGTCAGCAATCATCTATGTCACCTAGTGCTCGACAGATGTACCCTCTGACATACACGAGCTAAATAGCTTCTTTTGTAATTTGTACTTCTAAGATCTAAGAATAGATCTATGAAGATCTTTAATTTCAACATCATGTTATTAGGATCTAATCCTATAGTCTGACGACGGAATTAAAGTGTCATTGCATCAAGTATAAATGATTGAGCACTAAAGTTATCATCCCATGAATCTTCCAAAGATCATGTTCTACTATTTTCTCAACTCGGGCTTAGGCCCGAGGTGTAATTCTATCAAATATAATAACTTCTCAATTCCCAGGACTATCCTGAGGTTTTATTCCCAATTTGAAAATTAAAGCCGTTTAAAAATATTTTTACCCAGGTTTATGTTTTAAACACTAATCTTTCAGTTATCTTGATTGCTATAGTCCAACTATCCAATCAACGATTTCAGGTAATATTGAATATAATGATTACTATAACTATATAATCAACTATAATTTTATTATTTAAATTCAAATATATTGATTACTATAATCCAATTATATAATCAACTATAAATGAAATAGTTTGAATACAGTCCAACTGTTTAATTAAAACAACGATTAAATATTAGTCCAACTAATATATTTAAATTAATGACGAAAAATTGAAATGAGCGCGTATTGGCAAATATCTAAACGAAATTGCAAATTTATTACTTGCCTCCCACTATTTTTCGGCGAGCCTCTAACCCTCTGTTGAGTACTCGGGAAACCTAGTTTCCTAGTGGGCTATGATCCCGTTAAATAACACACAATCTTGACTTTGGCCATCAAATTGTATGATATTTAACTAGGTAGATCTCTAAGATCAATTGGATCTCATCCAATTCGTAGATCCAGTAGGTGGACATCTAAGTCACGAAAATA
>SKCR01002834.1:0-27199 GCA_019454045.1 Zanthoxylum bungeanum | reverse complement strand
TATAAACTAGTTAAAACCTGACTTAATGAGGATACCGCTATACTGATGTGGTAAACTTAAAATGTACTTGGAAAGGGATTTTAGGTTTCAGCCTTAGATTCAATAGCCCAAGATCTTCCTTGAGGATAGATAACCATTTAATAGATTTCCTTACAGGATAGACATATACATGTCGGGCATGGGTATCCATAATTGGACTTGAACTTAATGAATTTAGATAACTTGGTTAACATAAGAATATGATTAATTGGGTTATACTGGATATTTGTGTCTGACCATTGGAAGAGGCTTTTACATAATTTGGTGTTCCAGGTTAGCAGATTAATTTATGACACATATATAAGAGAATCAATTCATCTTTAGAATAATATTGTGTGGAGTCACGACCTTAGATATTTGTGTCATTTTTTTATTTTCATTAGTATTTTCTTTTGTTTATTTTATTTAGCAAATCCACATTCAACCAACCAATCAAACAATAATTCTTTTCTCCCTTAATTAGATACTTGTAAATAAATAATATCAACAATTAATAACAATAGTAGGAATTAAGTCCTCGTGGGATCGATATTTTTATACTACTTGAACGATACATGCGCTTGCGTTTTACGCGTGTGATTACGCCGGTCAAGTTTTTGGCGCCATTGCCGGGGATTTATTTTCCTTGAGGTATTAATTTTAAAGCTATCTAATTTACTTGTATCTAATTTTCTTTATTTTTATCTGTAATTTTTATTTCCTTCTTTTATTTTTCAGGTGGTTGACATGGATCTTTATTGGGAGATTGAAAGATTACGAGCTTTACTAGAAGAAGACACACCCCAAATCAGGGAGCAACAGTCCGGTTTTCTGAGGCTTGTTGTCTAGCCCAACAATTATCACTGGATGCCAAAAAAAAACAAGAATACATTTGCTCAACATAACACAATGGGGAGATGTACGATATGCGATGGTAACCACCTGAGCGATCAATGCATATATCTTTCACAATGGCAAAATTATCGGAATCATTCAAGGTATGAGGAACCAACATATTTCACTGAACCACATTTTCCATCTTATCCACCATCTATCTACGATCTTCATCAAGAACCAGAACCATCAGACGAAGATCAGTTGATTCACATGCTCAAAGATTGGCTCGAGGAACGGGAAACTCAATTTGATGCACAAATTCAGAGTCAAACAGCGTCTATACAGAGGATGACAAATCAAGTTAGACAATTAACAGATAATCTGAATCATATATCTCACAGAGCAAATTCAAATAATACTGAAGAAGCCTTCGAATATCCTGAGATTCATCATGACATCATAACAGAGGACGAGGCTGAGCAGTATCAAGAATCAGAGGTATCAGTTCAGGAGCCCGAACCAATAAAGTCTCAATTTGATTTTTATTATTCATCGGACTCTGACGAGGATGAAGAAGCTGAGCTATTTGTACCAACTGCACCAACAAATGAAGATCAAACTTTCTATCCTCAAAATGAAGATCTTGGAGCTTCAATTGCATAAATGTTTGAAGAAGATCTACTTGAGCCAGTCATATCAGGGGATGAAGATCTAAAATCAGAAATATCTTTACATCCTCAAGTTGACACTTATGGAGCATGCATTTCATAGATGACAGATGAAGAGCTGAACGAGGAAATTCTGAAATACATATGTGAAGAAAATATGGAGCAAGAAGCAGAGCAAATGGAGGAGCAAATGTCTGACCATATTGAAGATCTCAGGCATTCAGGAGAAACATCACTGTTTTGGGGAGTACAATTCAAAGATATCGCCCAGAAGCTTGACAGAATGGAACTTCCATTCAAATTCAAGCACCATACGAGACCTCATGATTTTCTTTCTTTCTTTTCAGAAACCACTGGAGCGACAAAGATTAAAAAGATGGCACAAGCACTGAATGGGACAAAATTCTTTTTGCCACCTTACCGTTGGAAGAGACCTTTCAAAAGCAACGCTCATGAGATTGGCTTTAATCGGACATCCAAAACTACGCTAAAACCTCATTGACAGATGGATTTCAGTCACGTCTGGCTGAAGACGAAAAATTTAGCGCTAGTAGGGAGGCAATCCATGCAATTTTTTTGTAATTTCTGTTTTCATATTTTGTGTATATATGTTGTAGAGTTTTTAATTTTGTGTGTTATTTTTGTAGGGAAAGGCACAAACGGAGCATTTAAGGCAAAAGCAAGATAAGAGGAAAGGTGTTTGGCAATCACAAAGATGAGAGTTAATTCATTAGTGAGGACTGAGTAAGTAATGAATTCTTGAGACGCATCCTAATGAATTTATACCAAGCGAGTGGCGTATTGCGTACAAAACTCCGTTGCCGTAATAATTGCTTTGATTTTCTTTTCTTTTGTAATTATCTTTATTTTCGCCGACAGGATCCAGACTTTTTGACCTTTCACGATTTCTTTTATTGTTTTGCTAACAATCGTCCTTTGGAAGATACTTGTGCTATTATTACTCACCCTTTTCAGGTACTATAAATTCAACTCATCATTGCACTTTTGAAGGCATTCAGAGCTGAGAAAGAAATACATAAAAATGGAAGCCACTTTTAGAAGACGAGTTGTAAATATCTGTGTCTTTTGTGGTACTAGTGTTGGTACTAAGCCACAATACGTAGCAGCAGCACAAGAATTGGGTCGAGTCATTGCCGAAAGGAGTATGCACCTAGTATATGGTGGTGGCAATCTTGGACTAATGGGGATCGTTTCAAAGGCAGTACATGAAGGAGACAGTCAAGTCTTGGGAATCATCCCAAAATCTTTGGTAGAGGCGAATCTGATAGAACCATCAAACGGAGAGGAACTGATCGTGCCAGGTATGTCTGAACTACTGGTGGAAATGATTAACCATTCTGATGCATTTATTGCTTTGCCAGGAGGGTTGGGCGCGTTGGAGGAGATTTTTACAGTGTTATCTTAGGCGAACTTGAACATACACCAGAAACCGATTGAATTATTTAACGCTGATGGATTTTATGATTTTTTTTATGTATTTCTTGATGATGCCCGGAGAAATGGGTTTGTGTCAAAACCTTTAAAAGAACTCTTCTTCACTGCCAGAACTGCCCCGAATTTAATTGATCAAATTTTAGCATTTGAATCACAAATTGACCCTATCATTTCCAAGATTAACTGGTTCGATAATGATCGTAAAAAGCGTTAGATAAATCTGGATCTTAACCTTTAATTTTAGATGTAGAATTTCAGCTAAACAGATACTATCTTCTAAACTCATCTTCTACTTTTTAAGACATTGGGGACAATGTCTCATTTAGGTTTAGGGGTGAGGAATAATTGTAGTATTTTGTTGTTGTTATTTTTAGTATTTTGGTGTTTTTATTATTAGTCCAAATTTTTCGAAAAATTGAAATTTTTTTACAAAAAATCAATAAAATATTTAGTTTTTTTTTTTGTTTTTCATTTGATTAATCGGGTGAAATTGGTGTAAGATAGCTGTGTAAGGAATTTCCATTCCTGAGACGTATTTCAACCTATTTCGAAACAAGTTTATTTTTGTTTATTTCATTTTGAATTATTTAATTTGTGAATTCTCCATAAAACTGATTAAAATGAATCTTCATATGCTCAGTTGACAGGTATTATCAACATACATGGTAACATACAGATATGAGTTGTAATTGACGAGTTTGTAATATTCAGTGTTATAGTTTAATTGGAGGAATCATCTAAAAAAGCGATTAGATAAAAAAAACCGTCTGGGATCCGAGTTATTAAGTCCGTAGGGGTATTTTAACACCTAGTGCCCTAAAACCAACTGGTTTGGGAGTCACTGACCCAAAGCTCGCTATATGGATCAAAGATGTTAGAAAAAATATATTTATATCGGAAATCCGAGTAATTAAGTCCATAGGGGTGTTTTAACACATAGTGCCCTAAAGCCAACTGGTTTCGGAGTCACTGACCCAAAAATCGCTACTTGGATGGAAGATATTGTATATAAATAAAAAAAAATCAGAAAAAATCAGAAAAATATTCCATTGCTTAAAAAAAGTGTGAATTTTGATATCACTTTAGGACAAAAATATTACATTCTTTTCAACAACACTTGTGACTATTGTGGGAAAAAATGAGTTGATTAATATTCTGTTGGCTGTGTGTATGTAGAATGGTAAAAATAATCAGAGAATTTACTTATTCAGTAATTTAGAAAGAAAGAAAACAACTCTAAACTTGGATAAGAAGTTTCACTTGGGTAGTCACTAACTTCTTTACTCTCTTTTCTCTTGTCTTTTTATTTTTGTGTGCATTAGTTTTACTATCTTTTTACTTTTGTAAAACATTTGTGGGTATCGTTGCTGTAAGCCCTCATGAGACTACAACTCATCCACTAGGGACACCTAGGGGTTTAAAGGCTTGTTGTATACGCTAAATGCAACCATGATCCCTACGAAAATGGCTTAGTTAAAATTTATTTTAAAGATGTTTATGTTATTTTATGTTGTTGTTTTGCTCGAGGACTAGAAAATATTAAGTTTGGGGGTGTGATGAGTGGTAAATGTATCAATATTTTCCACTCATTTGACCTAATATTATGTATAGTTTCTTGAGTTTTGTGAATATTTTGATGTTTTTTATGTCATTTTGTAGATAAATAAAGTTTCAGGACTCTCTGGAAGTAATTTGGAGCCAAAACAGACGGACAAAAGGGTAAAATTGTAATTTCGCGCGTCACGACGCGCAAGCCTTCCACGTCGCTATCGCTAACGTGCACCGCCTGCTAAAATACGCCAGGAGACGTGTCACATTCTGAGAGATTTGCTAAAAAACGCCGTGCTAACATGCGCTGTTTGCTAAAATATGCCATGCTAACATGCGCCGGACACGTGTCACCATCACATGCTGCCGACAATCATCATCAATGCTAAAATGCGCCTAACACGTTTCAACATCTCAGAGAATCACGCTAACATGCGTCGGGACATGTTTCATCATCACATGCTGCCGACACTCATAATTCAGTCGCCGACGAAAGCATGACACGTGTCACGATCTCGCGAAGCCAATCTGCCACATGTCGATGATCTACTCGCGTCGCGACACGTAAAAGTTGTCACGTCGCGACGCGCCAAACTTACCGAGGCCTATATATTCAGCTCGATTTCAGAATTCAAATCATGCCTTCCTTGGGTTTTGTAAGGACTTTAAGGATTGCATCTTGTTTGTTTAAGTTTTTGTAATTTAAATTAAGCATTTATACTTTTATTACTTTTAATTATGCACTTTTATTTTCTGTAATAAATTTTATTTTATTTTATGTTCAGTAGTTAATTTACTGTTGGGGTAAGGGTGAAGCTTTGTACTTTTATAATTTAGAGTAATCTCCCTTAATTATAATATATGAAATAGTTAAAACCTGACTTAATGAGGATACCGCTATATTGGCCGGTTGATAATTATTTATAAATTGGTTTTAACATGAATAAATTGGATACCGCCATATTGGTCGGTTGGTAATTAATTATAAATTTGACTTAATCAGGATACCGCCTATATGGCTGGTTGGTAATTATCACGCATATTTATATATTATAATAAAGGAGATTTCTAAATTAGAAATAGTAAAGGTAGATTATTCTCACTTAATTTATAATATGGAAATTGTAATTTAATATGGATTAAAAGTTGATACCGCCTTAATGGCTGGTTTTAATTATGTAACATAATGTGACACCGCTTATAGGACGGTCTTTAGGTGACAGATGATTACCGCCTATATTGATGGTTTATGAATAAATAATAACACCGCCTTTATGGATGGTTCAACTTAATTGGGTAATACTGGCAATTTCCATATTATAATAAAGTGAGATTTCTAAAAGTGGATCCCCTAACCCCATCAATTTATTTGTATTCTAGGGAAGTGATGAAATATAATATTAACAGGTTTAATAATTGATTTAATTATATTGTGTAATTCTTTAGTTTGTTTATTGAATCTTAAGCTTAATGCTTATTGTTGCCTGATCACCAATAAGATTGATGTGGTAAACTTAAAATGAAATTGGAAAAGGGATTTTAGGTTTCAGCTTTAGATTCAATAGCCCACGATCTTCCTTGAGGATAGATAAAGACATATACCTGTCGGGCGTGGGTATCAATAATTGGACTTGAACTTAATGAATTCAGATAACTTGGTTAACATAGGAATATGATTAATTGGGTTATATTGGATATTTGTGTCTGACCATCGGAAGAGGCTTTTACGTAATTTCGTGTTCTAGGTTATTAGATTAATTTATTACACATATATAAGAG
Source organism: Zanthoxylum bungeanum (assembly GCA_019454045.1). Classification (NCBI taxonomy): domain Eukaryota; kingdom Viridiplantae; phylum Streptophyta; class Magnoliopsida; order Sapindales; family Rutaceae; genus Zanthoxylum; species Zanthoxylum bungeanum. The sequence continues at coordinate 20,894 of SKCR01002834.1, read as the reverse complement.
AATCAATTCATCTTTAGAATAATATTGTGTGGAGTCACGACCCTAGATATTTGTGTCAGTTATTTATTTTCATTAGTATTTTCTTTTGTTTATTTTATTTAGCAAATCCACATTCAACCAACCAATCAAACAATCATTCTCTTCTCCCTAAGTTAGATACTTTTAAATAAATAGTATCAATAATTAATAACAATAGTAGGAATTAAGTCCTCGTGGGATCGATATTTTTATACTACTTGAACGATACGTGTTTACGCATATGATTACGCCGGTCACCAGGTTAGCAAACTGATTTATTATACGTATATAAGAGAATCAATTCATCATTAGAATAATATTGTGTGGAATCATAACCCTATATGTTTCAGTCTTTTGTTTATTTTCTTTAGTATTTTTTTTTGTGTTTTTATTATTTATTTATTTAGCAAATCCACATTTAACCAACCAATCAAGCAATCATTCTCTTCTCCCTTAATTAGATACCTGTAAATAAATAGAATCAATAATTAATAACAACAATAGAAATTAAGTCCTCGTGGGATCGATTTTTTTATACTGCTTGAGCGATACGTGCGCTTACGTTACGTGTGTGATTTCACCGATCAAGTTTTTGTGTATGGTTATTTTGGGTGTTTGCATCTGACCATCGGAAGAGGCTTTTGCATATTTTCATGTTCCAGGTTAGCAAACTGATTTATTATACATATATAACAGAATCAATTCATCATTAGAATAATCTTGTGTGGAATCATAACCCTAGATGTTTATGTCTTTTGTTTATTTTCCTTAGTATTTTCGTTTGTGTTATTATTTATTTAGCAAATCCACATTCAACCAACCAATCAAGCAATCATTCTCTTCTCCCTTTAATTGGATACCTGTAAATAAATAGAATCAATAATTAATAACAACAATAAAACTTAAGTCCTCGTGGGATCGATATTTTTATACTACTTGAGCGATATGTGTGCTTGCGTTACGTGTGTGATTTCACTGATCAAGTTTTTATGTATAGTTATTTTGGGTGTTTGCATCTGACCATCGAAAGAAGCTTTTGCATATCTTCGTGTTCCAGGTTAGCAAACTGATTTATTATATATATATAAGAGAATCAATTCATCATTAGAGTAATATTATGTGGAATCATAACCTTAGATGTTTCTATCTTTTGTTTATTTTCCTTAGTATTTTATTTATTTATTTAGTAAATCCATATTCAACCAACCAATCAAGCAATCATTATCTTCTCCCTTTAATTAGATACCTGTAAATAAATAGAATCAATAATTAATAACAATAATAGAAATTAAGTCCTCGTGGGATCGATATTTTTATACTATTTGAGCGATACGTACGCTTATGTTATGTGTGTGATTTCACCGATCAAGTTTTTGGCGCCGTTATCGGGGACTTATTTTTCTTACGTTATTAATTTTAAAGCTATCTATTTTACTCGTGTCTAATTTTCTTTATTTTTATCTATAATTTTTATTTATTTCTTTTATTTTTCAGGTGGTTGAAAATGGATCCTTATGGGGCTATAAAAGAATTACGAGCTTTACGAGGTGAAGATACCCCAAATCAGAGAGGAACAGTCCGATTTTCTGAGGCCTGTTGTCCAGCCCAAAAACTATCCATGGATGTCAGAGCCATTCAACACAACATTTGCTCGACCAATTCATAGATGTGAGATATTCAATGGTAACCACCTTAATGATCATTGTGAGTACAACTACTGTTCAGGGTGGCAGAACTATCAGAATCCTTCATGGTATAATGAACCAACATATTTCACTAAACCATATTCTCCATCTTATCCTCCATCAACTTACGATCTTCATCAAGTACCAGAACCATCAGAGGAAGAACGAGTGATTGACATGCTCAAAGATTGGATCAAGAAATAAGACGAAAAGAGGAATGCAATGGATGAAATGTTTCAGAGTAACGCGACATCCATACAAAGAATGATAGATCAAATGAAACAATTAATAGAAAACCAGAGCTACATACCTCACAAAATATTTTCTAATGAATCTGACGAAGCCTTCGAGTACCAAACATTTCATGATGACACCTTAACAGAGGAACATGCTGAGCAGTATCAAGAATCAGACGTATCAGTTCAGGAGTCCAAACATGCAGAATTTCAATTTGAACTTTATTATTCATCAGACTCTAACAAGGATCAAGAAGTAGAGCTGTCTGTGCCAACTACACCAACAAGTGAGGATGAAACTCTGCATCCTCAAAATGAAGATCTTGGAGCATACATTGCACATATGTTTGAAGAAGAGATGCCCGAGCCGTTCATATCAACCACAGAGGATAAAGACCTACAAACAGACATATCTTTACATCCTCAGGTTGACACATATGGAACATGCATTTCACAGATGACAACTGAACAATGAAATTCTGAAGTACATCTGTGAAGAAATGATGGAGCAAGATGCAAAGCAAATGGAAAAGTAAATGTCTAACCATATTGAAGATCTCATGCATTCAGAAGAAACATCACTGTATTGGGGAGTACACATCGAAGACACCGCCCAGAAGCTTGACAGAATGGAACTCCCATTCAAAGTCAAGCACCATACGAGAGCTCATGTTTTTCTTTTTTTCTTTTCAGAAACAACGGGAGCGACAAAGTTTAAAATGGTGGCACAAGCACTGAATGAGACAAAATTCTTTTTGCCACTTTACCGTTGGAAGAGACCCTTCAAAAGAAACGCTCATGGGATTGTCTTTAATCGGACGTCCAGAACCACGTTGAAACCTCCTTGATGGATGGACTTCAGACACGTCTGACTGAAGATGAAAAATTTAGCGCTAGCATGGAGGCAACCCATGTAATTTTTATTATTATTGTAATTTCTATTTTTTTGTATTCTGTGTATACATGTTGTAAAGTTTTTAATTTTGTGTGTTATTTTTGTAGGGAAAAGCACAAATGAAGCATTTAAGGCAGAGCAAGACTGGAGGAATGGTGTTTGACAATCACAATGATGATATTTAATTCATTAATGATGGCCGAGTAAGGAATGGATTCTTGAGACGCATCCTAATGGATTTATATACCAAGCGAGTGCCGTATTGCGTACATAATTCCGTTGCCTTAATAATTACTTTGATTTGCTTTTTTGTTGTGATTTCCTTAATTTTCACCGACAGGAACCAGACTTTTTGACTTTCACGATTTATTTTACTGTTTAGCTAATAATTGTTATTTGGAAGGTACTAGTGCTATTATTACTCACCATTTTTCTGGTTCTATAAATTCAGCTCGTCATTGCACTCTTGTAGACATCCAGATTTGAGAAAGAAATATAAAAAAAATGGAAGTAACTTCAAGAAGACGAGTTGTTCACATCTGTGTGTTTTGCGGTACTAGTGCTAATTCTAAGCCATAATTCGTTGAGGAAGCACATGAATTAGGTAGAGTCATAGCTGAAAGGAATATGCACTAGTATATGGCGGGGCAATCTTGGACTAATGGGGTACGTTTCAAGGGCCGTACAGGAAGGAGGTACTCAAGTTCTTGGAATCATCCCAAAACCTTTGGCGGAAGCGAATCTTAAAGGACCATCAAATGGAGATGAATGTATTGTGCCAGGTATGTCTGAACGACTTGTTGAAATGATTAACCGTGCTGATGCTTTTATTGCTTTGCCAGGTGGCGTGGGCACGATTGAGGAAATTTTTACAGTGCTATCTTGGGCGAACTTGAACATACACTAGAAACCAATTGGACTGTTTAATGCTGATGGATTTTATGACTTTCTTTGTGTGTTTCTTGACGATGCCCATAGAAATGGGTTCGTTTCAAAACATGTAAAAGATATTCTCTTCACTGCCAGAACAGCCCATGATTTAATTGATCAACTTTTAGCCTTTGAACCATAAATTGACCCTATCCTTTCCAAAATAAACTGGTCCGATAATGATCGTGGTAAAAAGCGTCAGATAAATCTGGATCTTAACCTTTAATTTTCTTTTTAGATGTAGAATTTCAGCTAACCATGTACTTTTTTCTAAACTCTTCTTCTACTTTTTGGACATTAAGGATAATGTCTTAATTAGGTTTGGTGGAGGGGAATAGTTGACTAGTATCTTGTTTTTCGTTGTGTTGTTTTTATTTGATTTTTAGTCAAAAATTTTCAAAAATTAAAAAAAAAATATTATTTAGTGTTTTAGTGTTTTTTGTTGGTTTCTATTAAGGTCCCAAGGATGAATATCAAGCAAGAAACAATTATGAATACACATCAAAGGAGGTGCGAAATTATACTCACAATGAACGGATTGGATGCATCGAAGAACAAGCTTTCTGCCCTCCTCCATGAAGCTCGGCAGTGGGCTGATTTTGTCTTCAAAATTTTGGCCATGGACTCCATTAAAGCTCCAAGCTCTTGATGATGATGATTCCATGCCCACGAAATCACTGCCCTATCACCTTGTTATGTCTCCTAGAGTGTGCTAGCACTTGGTGATTTATGCCACAAAAACCACCATTTTCTCACAGCAATTTTCGGTAAAACCAGTAGGTTTTTGGAGAAGAAAACTCAGCCCCTTGGGCGTGAGATGCAAGAGAAGAGAGAGGCTCCAAAACGTGAGCAAAGGAGAGAGAAATGAAAAAGGTGTAATAGTTAATTAGTTTCCAAAAAATCAATTAACATATACAATTTTTCAATTTTCAAAAGTCAAGCATTAAATGCTTTCCATCAACACACATCACTCAAAGTGACAAATGATTTGATGCTTGATGCGACTAATGATTTGACCCTTGATTTGACTTGTGACCGGCGTGAACACACACGTATAACGCAAGCGCACGTATCGTTCAAGTAGTATAAAAATATCGATCCCACGAGGACTTAATATCTAGTCTATTAATTTTATGAGGTCAAATGATTACTAGTATCTAACAGGTTGTTTGATTGATTTGAAATGGTGACGATTCTAAATTTAAAAACAAGTAAATAAAATTGTTCGAAAGTAGGTTTTAAGAAAATTCAATATTAAAAACTATCTAGGGTTGTGATTTCTTTTAATATCATTTTAAAGATGAAGTGGTTATCTTAAAGTTGGGTAATATATTGATTTATTAACCTGGAACACTAAATTATGTGTAAGCCTCTGTCGATGGTCAGACACAAATACCTAGTTTAACCCAATTGAACCATATTTCTATGTCAACCAAACTATCTGGATTCATTAAGTTTAAGTTCCAATTATGGCTACCCCCGCCCGACAGGTATATTCCTATCCTGTAAGGAAATCTATTAAAGGGTTATCTATCCTCAAGGAAGATCGTGGGCTATTGAGTCTAAGGCTGAAACCTAAAATCCCTATGTCTAGTTCATTTTAGATTTACCAGATCAATTTTATTAATTGCCAGTTAATGAAAAAGCATTAAGATTAAGACTCAATAAATAAATCTTTATAATACCCAAACATTAATCTAACCCCTTATAAACCGGTGATATTAAAAGTCATCACAACCCCAGATAACTTATTTAGTTACAACACATAACTAGAGCTGGTAAAAACTTGAAAATAAAAGACTTGAAGTAAAAGTGCGGTAAAGTAAATACTGAAAAGTAAATAACAATAAAATAAAATACTAAGGTAAAAGGAATTACTTTTACTACTACTAATTTAGATATCTCCCATAAAATAATATATAAACTTGTGATAATATTACCAACCGACCAATCTGGCGGTATCCTGATTAAGTCAAATTAAGTCCAACCAGCCATTAAGGCGGTAATATTTTTCCATAAACCAGCCATAAAGGCGGAACCAAAATTAAATTACCAACCGTCCAATCTGGCGGTATCCTTGATTAGTCAGGTTTAAACCAGATTAAAATTAAATTACCAACCGACCAATTAGCGGTATCCTTTTTAAGTCAAATTTTAAATAGTGAATATATTATTTTTAAGGGAGATTAATCTAAATAGAAATAGTAAAAGAATTACCTTCACCCTAGCTGGGGAAGTTACTCCCTCATGGTGAATAGTAAAAACTGTAAAAATAAAGAAAGTAGATTACTATTATTACAAAAAGTAATTAAAATTTAATTACAAAACTTAAATTAAAAGAAACTAAAAACTAAAAGAAACTAGAGAGATAAACTCTTTCTTTACATTAAAGAGATGAGAGAGAGTGGTGTATCAAAAACTGAAATCTCGAGCTCAATTTATAGACCCCGGTAGGCTTCCAGCGTCGCGACGCCAAGGACTTTGGCGTCGCGACGCCAGATTCTTTTGGCGTGGCTTGCTAAGGCTTTGACACGTGGCAATTCGGATAAGAAGATAAGGCGAGGCGGCTAAGAGCTCAATTATTATGCTGACGTGGTGATGATGTGGCGCTGACGTGGCAAGGCGGCTGAGATCAATTGTCGGCACCATAAGATTGCGACATGTGTCACGCTATGATTGGCTGATGATGACGTGGCATGCTGACTCGGTTGACCTGCTGACGTGGATGATGACGTGGCAAGACGCATGGCAGAGTTGACTCGTTGACCAGATAACGTGGCGACACGTAGGATGACACGTGGCACATATGGAAATAGTAATTGTCGGCACCGTAGGATGATGACACGTGGCACGGCGCACGTTAGCAATGTCAAACTTCTCAAATTCTGACCCGTTTACCCGGCGCACGTTAGCAGCTCTGGTGCACGTTAGGAGTCGCGACGCCAAGGGCTTTCGCGTTGCGACGCACCCAAATTACCAAAATGCCATTTTCCCAATTTTCACTGTTTTGGTCCAAATCACCTCCAGAATGTCCTGAAACTTTATTTATCTACAAAATAACACAAAACACATCAAAATATTCACAAAACTCAAGAAAATATACAAAATATTAGGTTAAATGAGTGGGAAATAGTGATAGAAATACCACTCATCAACTTGCGTGCTGCACTCGAATTCGAAATACGAATGCGCTCGCAAATAATCCCGGGCTCGGGTTCGCTAATTCCAAATTAATGAATTTTTCGTTGCGACATAATTAAATGATTATGCCTAGCGAAATCACTATTAACGTCGCTAACGAATTAATTCTAAATTAATTCGTTCGCCCGAATTAAAATCTAATTTTAATTCCGCGTCGAAATCCAATTTTGTTTAATATATCGAACATATTATTTAATCGATTAATTCCAAATTAATCGTTATCTCTCTTTAAATGATATTTTATCCCAGATAAAATATCTCCGCAATTAATCCCAGATTAATTTTCTCTCTCATCGAATTAATCCCAGATTAATTAAGTGCGAGTCATACGTCATCAGTGAATCTTCGGGAAACGACCCATGAGATCCTCAGATATGTTGGCAGTAAATTCGGTCGTCGGACTATCCGAACACGTAAGTACCTCGTACTACGTTTATACCGATTTACAAGACAAGGTTGGCTTCTAGCAAAGCGCCATGCCTACCCAATTCTCCAGTAATATGCTTACAGGAATAAACGATCTATATCAGGCGGAGTATACGTAGTATTGTGTATGTCGATCCAGTATCGGATGATCACGTGCTAGGCCTGGGGCTGGAATTATGTCTGCCCAGTACGAAGCACATGTCGGATGTCTGGTAACTAGTCTCTATAATCGGATAAACCTAACTTTGTCATTTTTTCCCGATAGCTGCAGCATTTAAGAGAACCAGTCCCGTATCCTACGTGACAATCATCTCCACTATGACTGGAGTGATACTTCCGTCTTGACATCACACCCAACACACTACGATTCTCGTTATACCCAGAAGAGGTGTACACGGAAACCGGTTAAAGCCCTGGACGACCAAAACCAAAGTATATTGATTGTCGTAAGTATTAGCGGTGTAAGTCTCAGGTTAAGACCAAATACACCTACCCTGATTTCGGACTTCCATAGACACATAGTCATACTACCAATGGAATTCCGATGGGGTCTATCCAGAGCGAAGCTGTTTCCAGTACCATCGGTAAAACACAACCTCCTATTACACTTGCATGAGTATCATATACCCAAATATATGAGAACTATGCTGTTATGCCCTCACAACGCGCACAAGTGTAATACTAGTCTTTTACGTATTTATCGATGTCCAATCTCGATAATACTCTGACCAGGGATATTTAATGATTTATCCTTCGTGGACTGATACCGTCTCATATCATTCTCCGTCCAGGAACAAATCATATGGACCTCTTATCATTTATATATCTTGGTGATCTAATCACAAATGATAAGAGTGCAATCTCATTTGTCACATAGTTAATTTGTACAACAACACCATGATCTGTACAAATAATGACGCTATGGGTTATAATTGTCCAACAATCTCCCACTTGGCCTATAGCCAATCACTCGAGTGTCTGACACCCGAACTATGTACAGTTGGCTCAAACTGCTGAGAAAAGGCTTTCGTCAGTGGATTTGCATGATTATCATCTTATACGATTTATTCGATCATCACATCACCACGATGTATGATCCGAACGAATCAGATGAATATCGAAGTATTTATCTGGATCGTTGATGAGACCATTAATTCTTTAGCCGGTGCTGACGCCTAGCTCAGCTGCTAATAGAATTATATCTAATCTAATTAGATTTGTTATTGACCCAAATGGCTTCTATTGCCGCCACAGCTGCAGCAATTAACCCGTTTTTGTTGTTTATTCGGTAACAATATCTTGCTTGGAAGATTTCCAGCTCACTGTTCCGTTATTCAAACTTTGTAGTACCGTTTGCGACTTATAGTCGTTTTATCGGTCTAGGAAACTTGTAACAGTGATCCCAGTCACTCCAAGTTCTCATTCTCCACAGATTAAGACAACATCCTTTGTTCTCTAAGATACTAACAGATGTTCTTAACATCAATCCAGCGACCATCACTAGGATTGGCCTGTTTGTGAATCCATATGCACAAAGCGTATGAGACATCAGGTCGCATACATTTTTCAATGTACGAGTTCTCGGAGAGTTTTCTCGAAAGCCAAGCTTTCACCGATTATTATTATGGGAATATCATTTCCAAGAAATGACATATTATCATTATTTTATAGGACAACCACTGTCAGTGCGCTCCCACTAACCTCCTTATATACACAAGAATCATTTCGTTTTGAATTAAATCATAACTATTATGATTACATCAAAACGGTAATTCCTAGAACCTAATGCTTGCTACAATCCAAACATAGATCGAACAACCCGCAAACCTTGTTTGCTAGTTTTGGTACGACAAAACCGTCAGGATGTTATAAACATCCTCCAAAAGGTTTCCTTTTCAGCAAAGCGATTTTCCCGTTCAGCTGTCATATTTCATAAATGAAACATGCAGCTTTAGTAAGCATTGTCCAAATGGATTTACCGTGGCAACAGGTAAACGGTTGAATCGTAATCAACACAATGTTGATAACGATACCTTTCAGCTGAAAGCCTAGCTTTATACATTGGTATGTTGCCATCCATGTATGTCTTCCTTGAAGACTTATAAGTACCAATAGGCACAATGCCTTGTGATACATCAACTAGTCTCTAAACTTGTTGATATACATGGAATCCATTTCGGACTCATGGCACTTTGCCATAATAGGGAGTCGATACCTTGTATCACTTCCTCATACGTAGTCAGTTGGTATGCCTCAAAAGATTGACATCTTTATGAGGTGAGATCAGAAACCCATAACCCAGGTCGTTTTCTGACTCTCTCCGACATACGTGGTTCTTGTGTATTCGAAGATTATTGGTGTAGTTCCATCCTTGATGAACTATTTTTGTTCCATTAAGATTCGATGCCTTGGACAGTATTACTCCGATTTTCATCGAGTTTTACTATCCTCCCACTTACCACTGCATATCGGTATTCTTCTTAGGAAAACCGCATGGTGAGCAACAATTACATTGTTCTCTAGTGAGTTGTATAAGTACTATACTTTGGTATCCCTAGGATAACCTACAATTGGCACTTATCCAATTTGGGTTTTAGTTTGGTATCATCTAAACATTAGCATAGCATACCCAAATTATCAGGAGTGAGAAACCCGGTTTCTTTCTTGTTCATATCTAATATGATATCTGTCAAACATATTTTTATGTAACCTTATTCAAAATAAGTTCTTGCACTGTTTATGCTTATCCGTTGAAGGAAATGGTAGCTCAGAGCGACTCATGATTAACCTTATCATGTCCAACAAAATTCGGTTACTCTGTTCAGACACACCGTCAAACTAACGTGTTCCGGGAGGAGTCCTCATTTGAAAGAATACTTTACTCTTTCAAATATATTAGAAACTTATTGCTTAAGTATTTTCATTACGGTATAACCGTGATGGTTTAATACTTTAGCCGATCTGTTTGTCTATTTTCGTGTCGAAACTTAAAAGTTTATGATTTGTGTTTCTAAAAGAAACACATAACCATAACGCGATGCCACATCCGTAAAGGTCACGAAATATTCATATCCACATCTAGCCTAGCTAGACATGGGCCCACTTGCTTCACTATGAACTAGGGCTAACAGATCGGTGGCAATTACACTTTTACCAAGTAAATAGTGTTTTAGGCACTTTGCCCTTTTCCACACTCCAGAAGCCTTTGGCCAAGCCTCGGGTTTCTAGAATATCGAAGTAAGGTGCGCCTTGCGCTACTTGCCTAATTGCAAAGTTTGACTTTATCTCCTTGAGAATAGTCATTAACTCTCCAAGAGTTATTTATTGCAATTTAGTACTTCTAAGATCTAATTATAGATCTATGAAAATCCTTCAATTTCATTATCATACTTTAAGGATCTAATCCTTAGTTCTGATTCAGAAATTAAGTAGTCTACCGAAAAGTTTAATGGATTAAGCACTTAAGTTATCATTACATGATCTTCCAAAGATCATGCTCTACTATTTGCTTAACTTCGGGCTTTAGGCTTAATATGTTATTTTATCAAATAAAGTAACTTATAATATTTCAGGACTATCCTGAAATTATTCCCAATTTGAAAATTAAACCATTTAAATACATTTTCCTTAGGATTATGTATTAAACGTCAATCTTTTAATTTTATCTTGATTATAATAGTCCAACTATTTAATCAACGATTTCGGTACTATTTATTATAATGATTACAATAGTCCAACTATTTAATCAACTATAATTTAATAGATTAAAATCAATTATATTGATTACAATAATCCAATTATAAAATCAACTATAAATGAATAGTTTGAATATAGTCCAACTATTTATTAAAACAACATTTAAATATTAGTCCAAATAACATTTTATTTATTTGACGAATGATATTTGTTTTGAGCGCGTATGGCAAGTAATTAAACGAATATTGCAAATTCAATTCTTGCCTCCCACTATTTTTCGACGAGCCTCTAACCCTCTGTCGAGTACTCGGGAAACCTTGTTTCCTAGCGGGCTAGGATCCCGTTAAATATCACACAATCTTGACTTTGGCCAACAAATTGTATGATAATTAACTAGGTAGATCTCTAAGATCCATTGGATCCAATCCAATTCCTAGATCCGGTAAGGGGACATCTAAGTCCGAAACATATATCTTATATATGCCAATACATCCAATGTATTGTTGGACAATTATGACCACGGTGTTGTTGTACAAATTAACTATGTGACAAAGGAGATTGCACTCTTATCATTTGTGATTAGATCACCTAGATATATAAATGATAGGAGGTCCTTATGATTTGTTCCTGGATTGAGAATGATATGAGACAGTATCAATCCACGAAGGATAAATCATTAAATATCCCTAGTCAGAGTATTATCGAGATTGGACATCGATAAATATGTAAAAGACTAGTATTACACTTGTGCGCGTTGTGAGGGCACGACGACATAGTTCTCATATATTTGGGTATAGGATACTCATGCAAGCGTAATAGGAGGTTGTGTTTTACCGATGGTATGGGAAACAGCTTCGCTCTGGATAGACCCCGCGGAATCCCATTGGTAGAATGACTATGTTTCTATGGAGTCTGCAATCAAGGTAGGTGTATTTGGTCTTAACCTGAGACTTGCACCGCTAATACTTGCGAAAATCAATATACTTTGGTTGAGGTCGTCCAGGGCTTTAACCGGTTCTGTGTACGCCAATTCTGGGTATATCGAGAATCGTAGTGTGTTGGGTGTGATGTCGAGATGGAAGTGTCACTCCAGTCATATGGAGTTGATGATCGCGCAGGGATACTGAACTGGCTCTCTATATAAGGTTGCAACCGTCTGGATAATATGACTTGGTCATGATTATCCGATTTTAAAGAGACTAGTTGCTCGTAATCCGATATATGCTTCGTACGGGGCAGACACTGTACCAGCCCCAGGCCTCGCATGTGATCATCTGATACTGGACAGAAATACGCAATACTATGTATACTACGCCTGATATAGATCTTTTATTCCTGTAAGGATATTTCCGGAGAATTGGGTAGACATGGCGCTTTGCTAGAAGCCAACCTTGTCTTGTAAATCGGTATAAACGTAGTACTAGGTACTTAGTGTTCAGATAGTCCGCGACGACCAAATTTACTGCCAACATATCCGGGGATCTCATGGGTCGCTTCCCAAAGATTCACCGATGACGTATGACTCGCACTTTTAATTAATCTGGGATTAATTAGATAAGAGAGAAAATTAATCTGGGATTAATTGCAGAGATATTTTATCTTGGATATAAAATATCAATTAAAGAGAGAGAATGATTAATTTGGAATTAATCGATTAATTAATATATTCAATATATAAACGAAATTGGATTTCGACGCGGAATTAAATTAGATTTTAATTCGGGCGAACGAATTAATTTAGAATAATTCGTTAGCGACGTGAATAGTGATTTCGCTAGGCGTAATCATTTAATTACGACGCAACGGAAAATTCGTTAATTTGGAATTAGCGAACCCGAGCCCGAGATTTTTTGGGAGCACATTCGTATTTCGAATTCGAGTGCGGCACGTCAAATCAAGCGTCAAATCGCTAGTCGCATCAAGCATCAAATCACTTGTCACTTTGAGTGATGTGACTTGACAACTTGTGATTGATGTGATGAGTGATGTGTGTGGTTGGCAATTAAAGCTAAATGTGTTGGAAATGAATTTGAATTTCATTTCAAGTGTATTAGATACACTTTTGGTAATCACCAAATACGCATAACATTTTTCCCTCCTCTCTCTCTTCTCATTCTTCCTCTCTCTCACGCATTTCCTGTTATGTTTTGGCTGGGCAAAAACCGTGAGCAGTGAAGGGAAGCAAGTGCGTTTTTTATGCAAAAAAAAAAGAGTGCTAGCACACTCTGGGATCATGCGAAGGTGATAGAGAAGTCCACCCATGAGCCGGGAATCAAATGACGAAGCTTGGAGCTTGGTTTCTTGTTGATTGAAGGCTAAAAATCAGAAGCAACAGCAGCCCACTGCCGCCAAAACCAGTGAGCAGAATCTGAATTTTGTTGCCTCATTCGTCGCTCAACCGCTCAATGTAAGTATTCCGCAACTTCCGTCGTTGTATTCACACATGTTCATGCTTGTTTAATTCGATCTTGGAGACCTAGAATCACCAACAATGGTATCTTGAGCTAGTTGAAGCTTGAAAAATGTTAGGGTTTAAAATTTGGGTAAACTTGATTTTGAGCATGATTAATGAAATGGATGAATTAGTATGCTTAAATGTGTTTGAATTAAAGATTGATTGGATCAATTTGTTGAAATTATGTTTGGAACATTTTCCCCAAATTTCTTACCTTGGCCGAATTTGATGAATGATTTAATGTCTTGGGATTTTTGATTTTTGATCATTGGATGTATTGGAAATCATTCGGGAATATGATTTAATGTCGATTGTCGAATTAATTGGATTGAATTCGAATCGGACGTAAAATCCCCAAATTGCCGAGAATGTTACAAAGCATGAAATTGGGTAAAATGAATTTGAGCATGCAATTATGAATTGGATGATTGAGTATGCTTGAATGTGTTTTAATTGATGATTGATTGGATCAATTTGATTAAAAAATGTTTGGAACAATTTTCCCCAATTTTGATGTGTTGGCCGAATAGGAGTATGCCCTAAATCTTGGTAAATTTGTTTCGTTGATCATTGGATGACTTGAAACGATTGAGGATGTTGATTTAATGTTAATTTGGATTAATTGGATTGAATTCAAAATTGACATAAAATTAGTCCATATTGCCGAGAATAGTAAAACATGTAATGGGTTTGATTTTTGTTAAATTGTGTTGGACATGATTTAATAATAATGAGCATGATTAATTGTACAAATTTGGTGTTTTGGAAATATTGATTTGGGTAATTAATAATGCTATACACTTTAGGATTAATTAGATTATGAAATTGGACTTTTATGATTTAATTATTTGGGCCTTAAATTGGATTTGGGCTTGTTATATTGTAATTGGGCTAATTGGGCTTGGTTGTACCAAGTCAGGTTTAGGCCAAATGGATTGGATCCAATTGGGCCCAAAATCGCCTCCATAAAGCCCAAATGTGACTTAATGGACCTTTAAAGTTTAATTGGGCCTAATGGGCCTAAATTGATTTTTGGGCTTATAGGGCAACTCCCGGATTGGACGGGTAATTGGGTTTGACCCGAGTTGACCAAAAGTCTACGCCTTAAGAAATTAATTAAGAGCCCATTGGACTTTAATTAAATTAATATTGGATATTAAACGGGCTTTGAGACCCGTTGCGATTAAATTTGGAATTAAATCGTAAAAGGTTTATTAATAAAGTGTAGTATTTAATTTGGAATTAAATAGTGAATTAGTATTAAGTATATATTAAATTGGATTTAATGTTGTAGTTTAATTTAATTCAAGAATTCGTACTTTGAGTACTTATTCGCAAAACGAGTTTGACTCGAACAAAATCAAATCGTTGTTTGAACATTGGATGATCACTAAATATCAGATTAATTAATGGATTAGATTGATTGATAACATGCTTGTGTGAATACATGGTTGTGATGCATGAATAATGTATATTGGATGGATATTAGATGGGTGGGGCAATTTTAGAAAATGTTGTAATAATTTGATTTATTAATTGGACCTGCGTGTCCAGCCTTATCACCCCCTTATTCTTTGTATTCTCTTCTCACCTATTCCCCTCAATGTAAATGAGGTTTCTTTAGAAGTGTAGTGTAACGGGTAGAAGTAATACATGTGCTAGCTGGAGAGCGAAAAGGATAGATTTGATCTAGGATCAATGTGTAAACTATCCATCCGCATATCATTATTATTTTTCTTATACGCTTTATTATGTGTTTTGAATGCATGTTTAAGGGTGTATGATGATGAGACCTTAAAAAAGATAATAAATTGGTTGCCAATTTGCACTCGAAAAACCCTCAAATAATATTAAGCGTCTTTCCTTCCATTGAGTGATTCTCACTCAAGATCCGAGACTGGCATTGGCTTGTTGGCCAAAGTCAAGGCCTTTGTCCGTCGAGGATGTGTTTGAATCTCGAAGGCTTTGTTCCATATCAGTGTCTTGTCCAAGTTGTGGTTTGTTGGCCAAAGTCAAAACTACTTCTTCTCCATCGACATTGATTACGAAGCTTTCCATGGTCAATGGGTCGCGCTTGACTGGGATCACTAAGTTTGTTATGCCAAAGCCAAGGCTTAGTTGATTCATAGGAAAAAAGGTTAGGTAATACATTGGATGTATTGGCATATATAAGATATATGTTTAGGACTTGTATGTCCGCCTACTGGATCTAGGAATTGGATTGGATCCAATTGATCTTAAGATCTACCTAGTTAATTATCATACAATTTGTTGGCCAAAGTCAGATTGTGTGATATTTAACGGGATCCTAGCCCGCTAGGAAACACGGTTTCCCGAGTACTTGACAGAGGGTTAGAGGCTCGCGAAAATAGTGGGAGGCAAGAATTGAATTTGCAATACTCGTTTAATACTTGCCATACGCGCTCAAAACAAACATCATTCGTCAAATAAATTAAATGTTAGTTGGACTAATTTAAAATTGTTGTTTTAATAAAATAGTTGACTGTATTATAGTTGATTATATAATTGGATTATAGTAATCAATATAATTGAGGTTAATTATTTAAATTATAGTTGATTGTATAGTTGACTATAATAATCATTATAATAAATAGTACCAAAATCGTTGATTAAATAGTGGACTATTAGAATCAAGATAAAATTGAAAGATGACATTTAAAACATAATCCTAGGGAAAATGTATTAAATGGTTTAATTTTCAAATGGGAATAATTTTCAGGAAGGTCCTGGAAACTAATAAGTTAATTTATTTGATAAAATAACATATTAGGCCTAAGCCCGGAATTAAGCAAAAGGTAGAGCATAAATCCAAGGAAGATTATGTGATGATAACTTAGTGCTTAATCCATTATACTTACCGCAGTAGTAGACTCCTTAATTTCTGAATCAGAACTAAGGATTAGATCCAAAGTATGATAATGAAATTGAAGGATCTTCATAAATCGTTTTTTTTAGATTTTAGAAGTACTAAATTGCAATAATAATTCTTGGAGAATTAATGACTATTCTCAAGGAGACAAAGTCAAATATTGCAATAAGCAAGTAGCGCAAGGCGCACCTTACTTCAATATTCTAGAAGGCCATAGGCTTCTGGAGTGTTGAAAAGGGCAAAAATACAATATCATTATAATCTTCTGGAAGATAAATGACATATCCCAAAAGGAATTGAAGAACGAGCAAGGCTCCGACTTCAAATATGATTGTCATAAATATGTTCACTACTAGTATTAAAATTAGATTTTAAATACTTAGTGTGATACATAAATATATTGATGTGCAGAATCTGTTATGAACAGGATACTGACTTCAATAGAGATTTATCTGCGAATTGGAAACGGGACGAAAGTCGCTGCTTTAACCATAGATACCTAAGTTTAGGAACTACACTCGAGTGTGTACTTAAATTTAGAAACTGTTATAATGTAACTAGTTTGACTAGAAACATTATCTTTATATCAGTGTTTAATCCGTTGCGGATGAACCTTTATATTCTAGAACACTAAAGTGTTTTATTATATAAAGATGATATTGAGATAAACACATAGATGTGAATAACAGAATTTATATTTTGAATATAAATAAATCTCAAATATATATAACATGACAATAAATAGCTCAAACTGATTTGATCAGAAGAAACTAATTTGTGGCATTGTTGTCTGGAACACAATTAAACAAGAATCGTATATCCGCACTTTTGAAGACCGGGTACCTGGACTGATTGATTCCAATCAAATAAAGTCTACGAATCTAGTTTATTGGGCAAAGTGCCAAAACACACTATTTACCTGGTAAAAGTGTAAATGTCACCGACCTGTTAGCCCTAGTTCATAGTGAAGCAAGTGGGCCCATGTCTAGCTAGGCTAGATGTGGATATGAATTTTCATGACCTTACGGATGTGGCATCGCGTTATGGTTATGTGTTTCTTTTGAAGAACACAAATCAGAAACTTTTAAAGTTTCGACACGAATAGACGAACAGATCGGCTAAAGTATTAACCGTCACGGTAAGACCGTAATGGAAAATATTTAAGCAATAAGTTTCTTAAATACTTGAAAGAGTAAAGTATTCTTTCAAATGAGGACTCCTCCCGGAACACGTCAAAGTGACGGTGTGTCCAAACTGAGTAACCGAATTTTGTTGGACATGATAAGGTTAATCATGAGTCGCTCTGAGCTACCATTTCCTTCAACGGATAAGCTTTAAACAGTGCAAGAACTTATTTTGAATAAGGTTCCATAAAATTAGTTTGACAGATATCATATTAGATATGAACAGGAAGAAACCGGGTTTCACATTCCTGATATTTGGGAATGCTAGGCATACGTTTGGATGATACCAAACTAAAACCCAAATTGGATAAGTGCCAATTGTAGGTTATCCTAGGGATACATAAGTATAGTACTTATACAACTCACATGAGAACAATGTAATTGTTGCTCACCATGCGATTTTCCTAAGAGGAATACCGATATGCAGTGGTAAGTGGGAAGATAGTAAAACTCGATGAAAATTGGAGTAATACTATTCAAGGCACCGTGTCCTAATAGAACACAAATGGTTCATCAAAGATGAAACTATACTATAATCTTCGAATACACAAGAACCGCGTATGTCGAAGAGAGTCAGAAAACAACCTAGGGTATGGGTTTTTTGATCTCACCTCATAAAGATGTCCATCTTATTGAGGTATACCAACTGACTACGTATGAGGAAGTGATACAAGGTATCGACTCCCAATTATGACAAAGTGTCATGAGTCCGAAATGGATTCCATGTATATCAACAAGTTTAGAACTAGTTGACGTACCGCAAGGCATTGTGCCTATTGGTACTGTATTAATCTTCAAGGAAGATGTACATGGATGACAACATACCAATGTATAAAGCTAGGCTTTTAGCGAAAAGGTATCGTTATCAACATTGTGTTGATTACGATCCACGGTAAATCCATTTGGATAATGCTTGCTAAAGCTGCGTATTTCATTTATGAAATATGACAGCAGAACAGCAAAACCACTTTCCTTAACGGAAACCTTTTGGAGGATGTTTACAACATCCTGTCGGTTTTTTCGTACCAAAAACTAGCAAACAAGGTTTGCAGGTTATTCGATCCATGTATGGATTGAAGCAAGCATTAGGTTCTTGGAATTATCATTTTGATGCAATCATAATTGTTTATGTTTAATTCAAAACGAAATGATTCTTGTGTATTAAGGAAGTTAGTGGGAGCGCGCTGACAGTGAATGTCCTGAATAATAATATAATATGTCATTTCTTGGAAATGACATTCCCATAAAATAATCGGTGAAAGCTTGGCTTTCCTGAAAACGACTATAAGTCGCCAACGGTACTATAAAGTATGAATAAGGTACAGTGAGCTGGAAATCTTCCAAGCAAGATACTGTTACCGAATAAACAACAAATGCGGGTTATTGCTACAGTTGAGGCAGCAATAGAAGCCATTTGGGTCGATAACAATCTAATTAGATTAGTATAGTTCTGTAGTCGCTGAGCTAGGCTACAGCACATGCTAAAGAATTAATGGTTTCATCAACGATCCAGATATATACTTCGATATTCATCTGATTCGTTCGGATCATACATCATAGCGATGTGATGATCGTATAAATCGCATCAGACGATAATCATGAAATCCGCTGACGAAAACCTTTTCTCAGCAATTTGAGCCAACCGTACATAGTTCGGGTGTTAGATACTCGAGTGACTAGCTATAGGCCAAGTGGGAGATTTTTGGACAATTATGACCCATAGCGTCACTATTTGTACAGATCACGGTGTTGTTGTACAAATTAACTATGTGACAAAGGAGATTGCACTCTTATCATTTGTGATTAGATCACCTAGATATATAAATGATAGGAGGTCCTTATGATTTGTTCCTGGATTGAGAGTGATATGAGACAGTATCAATCAACGAAGGATAAATCATTAAATATCCCTAGTCAGAGTATTATCGAGATTGGACATCGATAAATACGTAAAAGACTAGTATTACACTTGTGCGTTTGTGAGGGCACGACGGCATAGTTCTCATATATTTGGTATAGGATACTCATGCAAGTGTAATAGGAGGTTGTGTGTTTACCGATGGTACGGGAAACAGCTTCGCTCTGGATAGACCGCGTGGAATCCCATTGGTAGTATGACTATGTGTCTATGGGAGTCTGCAATCAGGGTAGGTGTATTTGGTCTTAACCTGAGACTTGCACCGCTAATACTTGCGACAATCAATATACTTTGGTTGAGGTCGTCCAGGGCTTTAACCGGTTCTGTGTACGCCAATTCTGGGTATATCGAGAATCGTAGTGTGTTGGGTGTGATGTCGAGATGGAAGTGTCACTCCAGTCATATGGAGTTGATGATCGCGCAGGGATACAGAACTGGCTCTCTATATAAGGTTGCAATCGTCGGGATAATATGACTTGGTCATGATTATCCGATTTTAAAGAGACTAGTTGCTCGTAATCCGATATATGTTTCGTACGGGGCAGACACTGTACCAGCCCCAGGCCTCGCATGTGATCATCTGATATTGAACAGAAATACGCAATACTATGTATACTACGCCTGATATAGATCTTTTATTCCTATAAGGATATTTCCAGAGAATTGGGTAGGCATGGCGCTTTGCTAGAAGCCAACCTTGTCTTGTAAATCGGTATAAACGTAGTACTAGGTACTTACGTGTTCAGATAGTCCGACGACCAAATTTACTGCCAACATATCCGGGGATCTCATGGGTCGCTTCCCAAAGATTCACCGATGACGTATGACTCGCACTTTTAATTAATCTGGGATTAATTAGATAAGAGAGAAAATTAATCTGGGATTAATTGCGGAGATATTTTATCTGGGATAAAATATCAATTAAAGAGAGAGAACGATTAATTTGGAATTAATCGATTAATTAATATATTTGATATATTAAACGAAATTGGATTTCGACGCGGAATTAAAATTAGATTTTAATTCGGGCGAACGAATTAATTTAGAATTAATTCGTTAGCGACGTGAATAGTGATTTCACTAGGCAAAATCATTTAATACGACCAAACGAAAAATTCGTTAATTTAGAATTAGCGAACCCGAGCTCGTGATTATTTGCGAACGCATTCACATTTCGAATTCGAGTGCGGCACGTCAAATCAAGCGTCAAATCGCTAGTCGCATCAAGCGTCAAATCACTTGTCACTTTGAGTGATGTGACCTTACAACTTGTGATTGATGTGATGAGTGATGTGTGTGGTTGGCAATTAAAGCTAAATGTGTTGGAATGAATTTGAATTTCATTTAAAGTGTATTAGAT
>SKCR01002833.1:0-21176 GCA_019454045.1 Zanthoxylum bungeanum | reverse complement strand
AAACAAATAAACAAACAACTCCATTTCTTTTGAATCCCACGTGAACACCTCCCCCACCTTCTTCTTTTTTATTATTCTCTCTCCAATTACTTCACTTTCTTTCGCAAATACACCAAACCCTCTCATTTCTTTTCCTTGGATCCACGTGAATGTGCCCCTCCAAAACAAGAATCATCATCCATTTGTCAAACAAATGCCCCACGTAAACCTTATCACCACCATTTGATTTCTTATTTGTTCCCGACACAAACCCTTCAATCATGCGTGTGAATCACCCAATCCATCACCGTTTTGATCTCTTGTTTTTTTCAATTGAACCCTTCAATCATTAGGGCTCTTGGATCTCCATCTTCTCGGGGGGATCTCCCTGATCATCCAGGGGGAATCATCCCTTCTCGGGATGGTCATCAAAACATCCACCCACTGAACCTTCATCTTGATCAACTCACCAAGACATAATCATGAACAAGATCAGAAAGGAATGATCATCAACAGATCATCACCATCATCTGAGATCATCCATGGCCATTAACCTCTGGGCACCATCACCTTGATCATGGGGGCTTCATCCTTGATCATCAACCATCACCTTGGATCATCATCAACAACCCTTCTCGGCTTCCCCTTCATAAACTCATCATCATCATGAACCATCACTCTTGATCATCAACGATAAACACGCAGAGAGAGACGTCATTTTGGGGACCTTCACGCTCAGCTCACTGCTCGCTCGGCAGCCCTTAACTTCCCAATCGTCCACGCCAAATCAGTCATCATTCTCACCAACGCAACACTGCAACAAGAACCAGCCACTACCGAAACCCTTATCACACCTTCAACACACAAGCCACAGCCCACGCTCAACGCAGCCTCCATGCACGTAACTGCCCCCCTCATACTCGTGTAAGTGCCTCCTCATACTGACATGAAACCCTAGCTGCTCACGCCTAGCCCCTCATCATCCTTCACATGAACCAAACTTAAGTTAGCCATCTCTCTCTCGGTAATTCACAGTAACACTCCACCCTCTCTCCACGATGATAAACCCTCATGCAGACTAACCACTCACGCCACTCCCCCTGACCTGCACCTAAACTACCGCATACTCCCTCATCAAACCGCCTTAATCACCAGCCCTAGCTCACTCCAAACTGCCCCTAACTTCAGGACCAAACAAGAACCCTCCACTCACACAAATCCCCATGCCTCACGTACCCATCACCCATCACACGTCCTTTGCCTTTCATGCAGTAACCTGTCATCACGTCCCTACTCAAGGCTCACGATCAACCCACTCAACAGCACCACTCGACACCCCCAACGCATCACACAACCTAACCCTCAAGCAGCCCACGAGCCAGCCATCGTTCTCGCAAACCAAGCTAACAAAGCCTGTCATTCACTAAGCAAACATATTCCAACCAACGACAAAACTGACAGCCCCAACCGAATAACAACCTCCAGCCGAGAACAAAACAACGATCAAAACAGAACCCCACTGAACACCAAACAATCAAACAAATCAGCACTGCCAGTCATCACGCCCAAAGACCCTCCTTTATCACACCAAATCAGCACTGAAAATAGCTCCCTGACCAGTCCAAAATAGCCACGCACAAGCAGACAACACTCACGTCCCTGGGCTTCAAACCGAGACAAACACATCCCATAAAACCCGCAAAACAGTCCACCAAAAACCATCCCCGAACAGCGAGAGAATAAGAATTTGAGTTAAAACAGAGAAAACAGCGAGTAAAAAAATAAAAAAGAAAATACAAGAAAGTAACGAGCGAAACGGTGAAAACGGCGAATCCGAACAAAACAACGGAAACAACGAACCCGGATAAAACAATGGAAAAGCATACATTGAGAACAGTGGAATGATAACCCTTCCGGCACCGCGGAACGCACTCCCGGACAGCGACTAAAAAAGGTAAGACCTGAGGGCACCCTTTGTTATTTTGTTGTTCCGGACACAGTGTACTTGGTTGACGTCGAATACGTCTAATCGGGTATGCGAAGTCCTACATTGAGAACGGCCAAATTCCTTGGCCACATGTTTATTCCGCATGTGTTAATTTATGATATTCATGAGATTGTATGATGTGTATTCTGGATGAACGGAATATGTGTTTTCTCTTGCGGTATATCGGATGGAAACCCGGACGTAAATTCCGTAGCCGATTCCGAATGGACGGTAGTATGGTCTGCACTCGGGATACAACGCCACGTACCACTTAAGATACACATATCTCGTCTCATCCAAATTTGTATTTGAGCATGTTATAATCTTTATGTTATTCGTTAATTATTTTAAGCATGATTTAGTTTAGTTTGTTATTTATTTGTTAAGGCATATTTAAGTTGTCCTTTATGCATGTTATCAGTTTATGATGTGTTTGAGTAATGATTTATACATGTTAATGTAATGATTCAATGTGCTCTTTGTGTTATATTGCGTGGAATTATTTGAATGAAAGCATGTTAGATCTAAGTACCCTTGAGCATGCATGCTAAGTAGACTTGGTTAATATTACACAAATCACAAACATTACAAGTGACATAAAGTAAGAGACCATTCCGAACCCAACGGTTTGAGGTCTTCTCCTGCGAGGGGTGAGTGCGGCCTTAAATCTTTGTCCCGGTTCACACCGGGTGGCGACTCCATGTTATTTCATATTTCCCGACTAGGCCGCGAGTCTAGAACAGCGTCGCCGATTTCCTGTTGTCTACAGCCATGAACCTCGAGATGAAGTCTATGTACTCTAACTCAGTCTGGGAACTTGTAGACCAACCTGATGGAGTAAAACTCATAGGTTGCAAGTGGATCTACAAGAGAAAAAAAGGAATAGATGGGAAAGTACAGACTTTCAAGGCTAGGCTTGTGGCAAAAGGTTATACCCAGAAAGAGGGAGTTGATTATGAAGAGACTTTCTCGCCAGTAGCCATGCTTAAATCCATCAATATTCTTCTTTCCATTGCCGCATATTATGACTATGAGATTTGGAAAATGGACGTCAAGACTGCATTCTTGAATGGTAATCTTGATGAGAGTATCTATATGGTACAACTAGAGGGGTTCATTACCCAAGGTCAAGAGCAAAACATTTGCAAGTTGTAAAGGTCTATTTATAGACTTAAGCAAACATCTAGATCTTGGAACATAAGGTTTGATACTACGATCAATTCTTATAACTTTGAGCATAACATCGATGAGCCTTGTGTCTACAAGCGCATTAAGGTGGTTTTCCTTGTGTTATACGTTGATGATATTTTACTCATTGGGAATGATGTAAGGATATTATCAGACGTAAAATATGGCTTGCTAACCAATTCCAAATGAAATATTTGGGAGAGGCAAGTTATGTACTTGGGATCCAGATCATTCGGGATCGCAAGAAACGACAGATCATTCGGGATCGCAAGAAACGACTGTTAGCATGTCTCAAGCAACCTATATCGACAATATTCTTGTGCGATTTGGTATGCAGAATTCCAAGAATGGTAATTTACCTTTCAGGCATGGAATTCATTTGTCTAAGGAACAGTCTCCTAAGACACCTCAAGGAGTTGAGGAGATGAGACATATACCATATGCTTCAGCAGTTGGAAATCTTATGTATGTTATGTTATGCACGAGACCAGACATCTATTTTACAGTGGGGGTAGTCAGTAGATTTCAATCCAACCCAGGATTAGATCATTGGGTAGCGGTGAAACATATTCTCAAGTATCTTCGGAGAACGAGAAATTATATGCTTGTATATACAAGTCAGGATATGATTCTGAGAGGATATACTGACTCTGATTTTCAGACGGATGTCGATTCTAGGAAATCAACATCTGGATCAATGTTCACCCTAGGTGGTGGGGCTATAGTACGGAGGAGCATAAAGCAATCTTGTATTGCTGACTCCAATATGGAGGTTGAATATGTAGTAGCTTGTGAAGCAGCTAAGGAAGCAGTCTGGCTTCGTAAGTCCTTGGCAGATCTGGAAGTTGTTCCAGATATGGATAAACCGCTCACACTTTATTATGATAATAGTGGTACAATGGCAAACTCCAAAGAACCAAGAGTGACCGTTTTTCCCACAAACGTAGCACTTTCCACCATCGACGATGTTGGCCTTAAAGTCCGAAGTCTTGTAGCTAGCCTTCTCAGACTTCATGTTATCCTCTTCGATCCTCAATTGAACTCTAAGTTCTTCAAGACTAATCTATTTTTTTTGTCTCAGATAGGTCATAGAGTCCTTCCATTATGGAGGCAACTTTTCAATAATTGTGGCAACTTGAAACATCTCGCAGAGCTTCATTCCCTCATCTAATATTTCATGTATGATCAATTAAAGTTCACCCACTGAGACATAATTGTCCTTGACTCTATCATCTTTTAGTCCAGGAACCTACCTATAATAAATTTCTTCTATCCAACATTCTCTGTTTTGTATTTCTTCTCAAGAGATTCCCATAGAATCTTCGCAGAAGTCATGTCTTGGCACACATTGTACATGGCATTGTCAATTCTTCCCAATAGGTAATTCTTGCATAAGAAGTCACCTAACGACCATGTCTCAACTCGCAGTTGTTTGGCTGTTTCTGTTTCTCCCTCTACAAGACCTTCCTTGAGATCCTTAGCCAACTACATTGTTGTTTGGTAGAACAACATTTTACTCTGCCACTATTTGAAGTTTGCTCCACCAAACTTATCTGGTTTCTCTCCATGAGCGACCGGTACTGTGATATTTCCACTAGTAATGTGTAACTGGAAATGAAACAGTAATCAATAAGTCTACAAAAGATAATTCACACAATGATCAAATGTATGATCTTGTTTATATGTTATACTAAGAGTCCACTTGTTATCTTGAACACAAGTCCTTAAATTTATGATTAAGATTTCTTATGAAAGGTGAATAAAGAAAAATTCTCAGAGGATGAGGGGGGTCCGGTGTAACCACTTAAATCTCTGCCCACTTAGACCCTTAGCGTTAAACTTCAATTCACAATTACAATAATTTTTTAAATATATGTTTGTGTATAAATAAATTCAATCAAGCTTGGATGAAATTGTTTGTGTATAACTACACTTTTAACTCTCAACCAAGTATGCAACAAATAATTAACAAGTAATTTTTAACTTTATCATATTATAGACTAGGTGTATGCTTTTGATAATTGAATTTCCTAACATTAACTTAAACCTACACTACAAAGTTTATATTGATCAGTAAATGATTTTACTAAGTTAATATTACTATATACATTCTATAATACCAAATTCCATAACATGTATATCATATGACATTTATCAAGATAATATAAATCGATCTAGGTCTATGTTATTATTTTAAATCTAAAAAATTTCAAGATTGACTTGCGTCAGTGTCACGTTCGTTCAGCCGTCAGAACGAAGCATTCTAGTGAGTTCATGTTTTCGAATGAAACTTTCTAGAGGACTTGTGTTCGAGTTGTGTTTGAATACGCGTTTGAACGAACCTTTCGAGAAGACTGGCATTCGAGTCGCGTTTGAATACTCATTCGAACAGAACTGCAAAATATAGGATTTTTTCCCTATGCATTCGTCGGGCTTTCGAATGCCCTTATGTAATTTTCATGAACATAGTACATTTTCCAAGAAGAAGAACACCAAAACATGCAAAAATAAATTTAACAACATATGTAAATTAATAAATTCTTAAAATTATTAGATTATAATGTGTTGTTAATCAATTTGAACATGCATCATTCAAACAAATTTTCACTAATATACAAGCAATAAAATATAAACAATGAGACTTAGAAAAACCTGAAATGGTTGCAAAAGATTGAAAAACTATAACCAAGTCGAGTTACCTCTATCCTTAAAAACTTATTAGCCCCGCATCGGTGCTTTACGGATTGCTTGTGGCTAACGTTCTCCCAGGATTACTTGGTCGTTTCTTGTAGGAAGCATCACTCATTTCTTCAAAAACTTGAACTTAAGGAAGAATTGTGGAAACTCTCTCTACACCTTAGACGCTTTAGAATGAATGAATTTTTGGATACTTGAAAATAAACCCAATACCCCATTTTTATAGGCATGGAATGGTGCCTTTGTGGGCACCCTTTGGTTTATGGTGTAACCCTCTTAAGGGTTATACCCATTCCTAATACATTTTGAAGCCTGAAGACATATACCTTCACCTTAGAGGACATGTCTCTTCATCTTTGCTCCTTTCCCATAAGACACTTCTTAAGAGACATGTTTCTCCTACATTTTTATTATATATTAGTGAATTTTTCCTACAAACACAAGCACTTCAAATTTGCTACATTCGTGTAATATAAATTTCCTTGTCAAAGTTAATATTTTTATCATGTAATTGGGGCTGTTGCGCTTCCTATTTTTTGTTGCTGGTTTCGGTTATAAGGGGCTGCTGTTTCACGAAATATGGCTGTCGTTTCACTATATATTTTTTTACTGTAAATGGGGTTGCTATTTTCGAGTTAGTGGGATTGTTATACCATGCTCTTGGGGGATGCTATTTCATGGAAATATGGCTGCTGTTTCTTTGCAGTTTTTACGGTAAATGAGGCTGTTGTTTTCGTGGTGAAGGGCTGCTGAGAGCTGTTGTTTTTCGGTAATAGGGACTGTTGTTTGTCGTGTTTTTGAGGAGCAGTTTTGGTGCGGTTTCTAATAGCTATAGTGATGTGAATTTGAGGATGATGCGGGCTGTTTTGTTTCTACGACTGTTGTGGTTGTATGGTTGTGTGCGTTTGTTTTCAGCTTTAGGGCAATACGGTAGCAATACTACATTCGCCATGCGGCAATGCAGTTTGTGAGACTAGTATAGCTATGCATGAGCGGTTTTGCATCCACTAGAGCTGCTGTTTTTGGCTATTTTTGTTGCCATTTTAGGGCTTATTTTGTTGCTGTTTCGGGACTGGATTTGCTGCAGTTAAGGGGCTGTTTTTTTTTTTTGGGTTATTTTTACTGAGTGATGATACTCTCATAAAATATAGAACCAAATTGAACACAAAATGATGCATTTCACCCTTTCAGTATATTAAATAAGACAAAATATCAATCACAACTTCTTTTACTAGAAAATCTTATCGTCACAAGTCAAAACCTTATAGCTTCATCAAAAAATGTTAAGGAATGTTAAGGAATATGGAATCAATATCCAAAATAGATTTTTTTAGTACCATTAGGATTCATGGTTTTATTATATTTCCCTATTAGATAAAGATTTCCTATATTCATTATTATTCTTCATAATTATAGGATTATGATTCATTTTCTATTTTGGTTTTCTATGTAGCCTATATAAAGGCCCCTACCATTGTAAATTCATACAGAGTGAATTCAAGACTTTCTTTCATTATCTAACATGGTATCAGAGCCCAGGTTCTGACTTTTCTAGTTTCACTCTCTCTGATTCTCATCGGCGCGTGGGGGATCACGGCTACCATAATTGCGTGACCCTCACGCGCCCCCCGTTGCCAACCACCACATTGCTTTTCCCATGCGTCACCCCTTCACAAGTGTGCTCTAGGCCGGCTCCTTTCGAGTTTCAACTCTCTTTCAGATTTGCTTCCGCTCTCTTTCGGGATTTCGCTCCCTCATGTTGTAGTTGATGTTGCGGCAGATCATCATCACCTTCTTCTTCTTTTTCTTCAGTAGCCTTTGTTGGGATCTTTAGCTTCAAAGTTAAAGACCTTTTTGTTCAGTAGCCTTTGTTAGGATCTTTAGCTTCAAAGCTAAAGACATTTTTTTGTTCAGTAGCCTTTGTTGGAATCTTTAGCTTCAAAGCTAAAGACATTTTTGTTCAGTAGCCTTTGTTAGGATCTTTAGCTTCAAAGCTAAAGACATTTTTTTGTTCAGTAGCCTTTGTTGGGATCTTTAGCTTCAAAGCTAAAGACCTTTTTGTTATCTCTTGTTTTTTATTTTCTTTAGCAGCAACAGCAGCTTCATCTGCTACAACAAGCGCTTTTTATGGTTACAGTGATTGATAACTGACGTTAATAACAAACAAAGTTTCAGGCCTCCAAGTTTCAAAGATTTCCAGTTTCAGAACTCCGCTCTCCGATTTCAAGATACAACCTCAAGCTTTTTCCTTCGTTACCAGCTTGAGTTTGAGAGGGGGGTGTTATGGAATGTTAAGGAATATAGAATCAATATCCAAAATATATTTCCTAGTACCATTAGGATTCATAGTTTTATTATATTTCCCTATTAGATAAAGATTTCCTATATTCATTATTATTCTTCATAACTATAGGATTATGATTCCTTTCTATTTTGGTTTTCTATGTAGCCTATATAAAGACCCCTACCATTGTAAATTCATACAGAGTGAATTCAAGACTTTCTTTCATTATCTAACAAAAAAATAATTGAACCATACCATTTTCTTCCACAAACACATTACTAGAAATAGAGACCGTCTTCGCCAAACATTGTCCTATAGCCACATCGTAACTCATGCCATAATAGGCACAACAACTCATGCCATAAGCCTCATTCAACGACAACTCAAGCCACAAGCCTCTGTAATGCCTTATTTTTTTTATATTTTTTGTAATGCCTTATCTTTATTTTTTTGTACCATAGCAGTCACAAGTGAAAACTCTATAGCTTCATCAAAAAAGAATTGAACCATACCATTTTCTTCCACAAACACATTACTAGAAACAAAAACTATCTTCCCGAAACATTGTCTTATAGCCACTGTTAGTTCCATATTTATTGGGAATGTCCCTAACAAAACAAGTTCAATTGATTTGTAATGAGTCTTGAAAATCTCGGAGCAACTGGAATGATGTTTGGCAGACTGTGCATGAAGATTTCAGATATGCATTAGTGCTGCATTAGTGTTTGCACTCGAACAAATAATGTTCGTTTCACATTCATGTTTGGGTTCAAACGAACTTGGCAGAAGGTTCCCGTGCGTAGTGCGTTCATATTTCCGTTCGAACAAAACCTTCCAGTTTGTTTGCATTTGATGTGCGTTCGAACGATTTTACAGAACAGAGCGCATTCGTCACACGTTCTTGTGGCGTTCGAACGCACGTGCGTAAGTGGGTTATTTTAGACGCGTTTTTAAGCCAGTGTTGAATAAGGAATATCCCATTTTTACCCTCCCTATATAAACAAACATTGAGCCACTTTCACAAGTGTTGAAAACACATTACTCTGAGCCTCAAATTTTCTTAGCTTTTCAACCCAATAACATAACATAACCCAATTTTCTAAACCTTCCGAGTTCTCAAGGAGGAAGATTGGTAATCAGAGTTTCAACGTTACATACTTGCAAAGTTGACAAAGTTTATTCAAAGTTATTGTGTTGATTTTTTTACTGCATTGTTTTTATTTATGTTGATTCATAATTGTTAGAATTAAGGGTGCTTGATAGGGTATGGGTATCAGTAGATTAGGGGTGGAAACCTTCCGTGGTTATGGTTAATGTGGTCTTTTCTCCTAAAGATAAACTGACCTGGACTAAAGAAGAGTTTGATGCTAGAAATAGGAATAGCAAGGCCATTAATGCCATTCATGCTGTTGTTAGCTTCGCTGAATTTAGAAGAATTTCTATGTGTGAGAGAGCCAATGATGCTTGAGACATCCTTCAGATTGTGCATGGGGGCACATTGTGTGCTAAGAATAACAGACTCCAAGAGCTTAACACTAGGTTTGTGGTCGTCAGGATGAATGATGATGAGACCTTTGATGAGTTTTACGTTGAGGTTTACAATATAGTTAACTCTAGCGTTAGCCTAGGCGAGACTATTCATACAAATATGATAGTTAGAAAAATCCTTATATCCCTGTCTGGCCAATTTTTTGCCAAAGATCACATCCATCGAGGAAAGTAATGACCTAGATCACCTTAAACTAGAGGACCTCATAGGAAAACTATAGGTGTATGAGAAATATTTCTGGATATAGAAAGCCCAAGATCATAGCGATGAAGATCGCAAAGGAAGTTGGACATGATTTGTCGAGTGAAGATAATGATAATACTCTAACTGATACTGATTTGACTATGTTTGCTAAAAAGTTTAAGAAATACCTTAAGATGATGAAGAATGGTTGTAGCACTGATTGAGATAGGGAAGGAAAACCTAGAAAGATTAGGCATAGTAGGAAGGAGTCTAGATAGGATAAAGATAACAAACCTCATGCTAATGCCATGAGTATGAAGGGTATGGGGATATTAGGTCTGAATGTCCCACATACCTAAAGTCCAAGAGCAAGAAAGATATGGCAGCCTCACTTATTGATTCAAAATGTGGTTATACTTCTGATCAATCTTATAATGATAAGAGCAATTTTATTGCATTTACTGCTAGTGAGAGAGGATAATGTTAGTGATGAAGATGATGGATCAGAATTCTCTCACTATGACTCTATAGATGAAGATAATTTTCAGGTAGCATATACTGAATTATTTAATGAGAGTCTAGCTATCATAAAGATAAATATTGACATTATTAAGAGGCTGAAAGAAGTGGAATTAGGAAAGAATGAAGTTCAAGCCAACTTTGACAAGAGTCTTAGTGTTATTAATGACCTCGATAAACGTTATAAGTGTCTAGCTGATAGAGTTAAATTTTTAAAAGTAGAACTTGAAAATTATAGAACACTGATTTCTGTATTTTCTGATAAGACTGAGAAGCTATAATGTAAGTTAGGGACTAGTGCGTCTTCATGTTATAAGAGATGGGTAGATTTTATTGAGTCGAGATATGACATTGATTCATCGTCTAAACTGTTTATGTCACTCCTCCATATAATCTAGGTAAGAAACTTGTTATTGAATGTCATAAAAATACTTATGTTGTTTCTTATCCTATGAGCTACCCTCAATCTAGAAGTGTGGTGAGTAAACTTTTTTCTCCTCTGAGGTTTGTGTTTGGTTTCTATCATTGTGGCAAGGCATGACATATTAAGCCTAAGTGCTTCATGTTGAACAAAAAAAATGAAAAGGCCTAAGCATGTTCAGTCTAGATTTGCGTTGTCAAATCTAGTCAGTCAAGTTTATGCACTAGCTAAACAGACTCAACTTATTAATAATAAACTTGCACTGCTAACTAAGAGTTCTCAAGTAAAAAAGACTCTAAGAAAGTTTAGGTGAGGAAGCGAGATGACTTCCCATCGATTTCTGAATGACTTGACCCTAGCAGGCATGATAAGAGCACACTTCGGTGTGCTTTTGCTTATATGTTGAATTCATTTTCCCCATTACATGTGTGTGTGCGTATGTTTTATGTTTTTGCACTGCTGAAGATTTAAGTCTCAGTGGCAATACCCCTTAAAGAAAGTGTTCAATCGTGAATCTCTGGTTTACACAAGCCGATCAATCTCCGGAATCAAGTTCTTGTGCCCCTCCATTCGTGTATATTTTTTATTTTCACTACACATTAGTGCGTGTGATAAACCCCATTGGTACATCTTGTGCTTGCATTTCACATAGACGTTTTTATTGCTGTTGAGGCTTGGTAGCATGTATGAGTTTTTTGGACTAGCAGTCTAATCTCTGTCATACTTAGATCACTAAATAATGTGACCTTTGACTAGATGACCTTATGATATCCCCTTGTAAAAGTAAAAAAAAAATAGTTTAAATGAGTCTCAAGTGTAAAAGAGTCAAAAAGCCAAATTCAAAAGATAAGGGAAAAACCCATCATTCGAAAGAGTTTATGTAAGAGTTCATATTTAAAGAGGAGAATATTATAGCATGCAACCAATGTTGTTTATTTTCAAGTCCTAATGGTGCTCGGTTTGGACTCTTATTTTATGGACTTGGTATGTCAAGAGATGGGATTTCTTTGGCTGTTTCCCGCTAATAAAATAAGGTTTTAAGCCTTGATTTATTGTGCACTTATTTTTCACAAAAGTGCTTGCTATGTTTTGATGTTTATGTCATATGCATACGTGTATTATTTAGCATAACCAAAAGTGGTGCATATTATTTCATGTTATAAACAGCTGAACACTCACTAGGTATCATGGTTGCTTATAGTGCTGTTTTGAGTCATTTTTGACTTATTTTTTCTATTGAGTGTTTGTGCGTGCTTCATGTCATTATATACTATTTTTCTTTGTTGTATATTTATGATTTTTTACTTCCCTATGTTATTTTGCTAACTGAGTAGGGCTGTTAGTGAGGAGGAGTACATTTAGTTTGCATATTCTCTTTCTTGTGATGTTTAACATGTTATCTTTACCCATTGTCATTTTGTGACAAAAATGGGGAGTAGTATGTATATATATCCATTTTTTTGATATCTCATTTTTAGAGGGAGTAGGATTCAGTTGGCAGTAGGAAATCTATATTTAAATGCACCAGATTTTTATTTTATTTTTAACTGCTCTTTATATTCCCTGTACTTTTCACGATATATTATTGTTTATGGATGTTTCAGGTGAGCATTGATGAACATTACAAAGTGTAAACTTAATAAAAGAGAAACCAATCATTTTACGCTTATAATTTCATAAATCTTCTTAATTTAGCACATTTGTAAAATAATAATTAAATTTATGTTTTATATATTTTTATTAAGATTTTTTTCTTATGTAGGTGAAATAATATATTGGGTACCTAACTAGAAAATTGGACGAGATTTTGGATTTTGGAGACCGAATACTTGAAAGGGCATTCTAACAGTGTACAATTTCGGAAATTCCAACTTTGCGTAATTTTTATAATTTGGCCATTACTTTTTACTATAATATCGGATTGAGATGATTCTAGTTCCAGGTGAAAGAAGACTCAAATATATACAACTTTTATGTTTACAAGAATTTCTAGTTCTGAAGTTTTCAAGGTCGAAATTGGTGAAGACATCAATGTGTGTCGTATGTAATTTAAATTATTAGAAAATAAAGTAAAAAATAAAAAAATAAAAGTTGAAATGTCATAATCCACTTTAGGTGAATTGTCATCATGTTGAAAAATTATCAACAAAAAATTAAAAAAAAAAGTCAAAAAAGGAAAAAGAAAAAAAATAAATTAGTAAAAGTTTGTTGTTTGTATTTGATTTGGAAAGTTGTAATTAATAATTGAGAGATAGAGGTGTTCACCTCTCATTTTTCTTCATGCTTTCTTTCAAAGTTCTCTTCTAGAATTGGAGAGAAAGTGTCTTATTTGTTTTAATTTTTAAGCTTTCTTGTAATTTCTTTTTCTTTCGGTAATAAAATTATAAATGTTTTTCTTCAAATCATGAACATCTAATTTCATTATTGTACTTAGTGCGAGTTTGATTACAATCTCTGTGGGTTCGACACTCTACTTATCATTTACTAAAACTTGACACCGTACACTTGCAGTACGATATACAATATCACAACATCAAGTTTTTGGCGCCGTTGCCTGAGAATATAATTTAGTAGATACAATAATAAATTTTTTTCTTTTTCTTTATTTTTATTTTTGTATTTTTATATTTTATGCATCTTATTTTGTCTTTTTATTTGTGCAGATCCAAGATGTCTTGATTTATCCTAAAAGAATCCTGAACCCAGACATCCCACATATAGACAAACCATGTACTTAATTCTTTAAGGTTACATGAGACATAAATCTCAATTAAAATGGAGCTTGTATTTTGCCAAAGAATTTCTTGAACCATCTCCATTTAGAGATTCTTCCATAATTTTTTGTGAGATTTTAATTCAAGAAATTGAGATAATTAAATGAGAAATTTAATTAAGATCTGAATTGAGAAGAATCAGATGACGTTTTTAGGATCTAATCATTACATTCTTTTCTCTTTTTTTTTCATTTATTTTTATTTTTAGTTTTATTTATTTATTTATTTTTCTTCTTTCACTTGTTTATTATTATTTTTTCTTAATATTACATTTGCATATTTAAATTTCAGCATATAGTCAGCATTTAGGTTGTATGAGACATTGGTCTCGATCATCTAGCAGTAGATTAAATAGAGAGTCTTCATCACCTTCATCGTCAATTAAAATGGCCGAGAACCAAAATGAAAACCCACATGGCCGGAAAGAAAATCCAGTTCTTCAAGTAGAAAACGAGTCTCAGCATGACGATCTTAATCATCCTAGGACACTCAGACAATTCAGGAATCCCACTAGGACATGATCACCATATTGCAATGTTTTCCCTCAAATGCATCACGTTTCAATTTCAAACCAGGTGTCATCCAACCTTTACCCACATTCCACGGTCTAGAATCAGAAAATTCTTACCAGCACTTAAGGTAATTTGAAGAGGCATGTAACACTTGCACAGAGTAAAATTGTAGCATGAATATAATTGGACTTAAGTTTTTTCCCTTTTCTTTAAAGGATAAACCTAAAATTTGGCTGCAGAACCTTAAGTCCAGATCCATAAGAACATGTGATGATTTGTAGGAACAATTTCTAAAAAAATTCTTTCTTTATCGCAGGACAAACTCCTTTAAGAGTTCACACAAGAGTCGGGGAAAATATTTTACCAATTTTGGAAGATATTTAAAGAGATGTTAAATATTTATCCACATCACGGGTTTGAAACATGGAGGCTGGTTCCTACTTCTACGAGGGTTTTGTTGGGGTCATATCAGGGAGGCGCAGCGGAAGGAGCGCGGTTCGGGCGAAATCGTAGTTTAAAATTTTTAAATTTACGAATAAATTATTCAATATCCAATATTGATAATTCATTCATATTTCACCTAAACATATTTATTCAATATCATATAACGACATAAATAATACAGAAACATCGCGAAACTTTTGCGAAAATATTTTTCCGCAAAATAGCATAAAACGCGTTTCCGGCCGAACCGAACGACCAATGTACATGGGGACTGCCCAGGTCAGCCCCAAAAATATTTGGATAGTTCGTGGACTGCCCGAACAGTGCCCAGTTCACTGTTTGGGCAGCCGTTACCCGATAACGCCGTTTTTCGCCGATAAATATTTTTCTTGGGCAATTAAATTAAACCAATTTATTCTAATTAATCAATAAATAAAAACAGAGTTTTTATCTGAAAAATCAGATTTATCATAAATTACCGTGAGACCCCTCAACTTTACATTTTGATTATTTTGGTCCTTAAATTGTCAAATATATATTTAAGTGATTCCAAATCAATCCCAAAATAATTTATACATGTCTAATACATGAAAATACAATTTGCAGCCCAAATCCAGAATTTTTCCAGAATTACCTAATAGCCCCTATATTTTCCAGGATTTTTAATTTGGTCCTTTTTTGTTCAAAACACATCAAGATCAAATCCGATCAAACTCAAATTTAATATACATCATATGTATATCAAATTACATCACATATATGAAAAGCCCCAAAATTGGATTAAGTTAAGAACCCTAATTTCATAATTACTCCAATTGCACAATTTACATTAAATTGAACTAATTCAACACTTTAATCAATCCAATACCACACCAATCAAGTCTCACCATCATGAAACAACCCAAGAACAATTCTAGGTTAATTATGAATGGCTAAACAACTCTAGAATGGCAACTACACCATCAAATGGCTTGAAGATTACTAAATGAACAATTTCATTCAATCTTTAATTATTATACATGCTCATCTTTCAAACAAGATTACAACCATATAAATTACAAACTTAAAGGGTAGAGATTCAATCTTAGCAACACAATTGAAGATAAGAATAATAGAAACAATTTCTATCTTGAAGGAAATTGAAAAATACTTACAAAAACCAACTTTTACTTTGTTTTTCCTTTGATTTCCTTCAAAACTCTCTCAACTCACTTTGTAAATTATTGTGTAACTTGTGTATTGTGTAAATGAAAAACAAAATATTTTTTGTTAAATCAATTACCCTTGGTCGAATACAACAACAACAAAAATAAATAACAATTATTTAAATTTTGTTTAATTTCCATTGGCACACCTTTTGCTTTAATAAAGTTAACAATTATCTTTAATAAAGTAAACACCAAATGGACCACTAATATCAAGCCATTAAAAAAAATCATTATAAAGATATTTATCATTTTAATTAATTTAATTATTTAACAATTAAATAATTAAATACAAATATCTTAAATATATGTATTATATTTATATTAAATATCTCAAATATATATATTAATGATATATGCCAAATATCATAATTTGATATTTTATTAATGTGTATTTAATAAAATCAAGTATTAAATACAACTACACATTAATTCAGAAATGACCGTCAGGTCCCGATTGCATGTATTTTTCGTTTAACCGTTAAATGAGTTATAAATAATCAGTATTATTTATAACAGTTGCCCTAGTGCTCTACGAGTTTATTTCATTGGTGACACTCTCTAGATTCCAGTATATCTGTCATAAAATCTAATTTTGTGTCCATAATTCACCCACCCATAAATTATGACGACCACAGATAAACTCGCTGAATCATACAGGTCGAGGTCATTGCATACGTATAATCCCTCAGTCACAGGTATCCGGATTATCCCAGAGATATAGATATAAACGTCAAATCTCTATATATATAATCGTGTTGACGTATCTATTAACAATCTCATAAATAAAACTCGGAACTTACTTCTGAAGTACAACATGGCCATGGATTTAACATACTGCTAATCATATAATGGACACCTATGCCCTGTACACAGGACTGACGGATCTTATCTTGATACACATAGGATATCATGAGCATGAGTCCACACCCAACGAACAGGCTGATGTCTGATCTTAATAGATCGGTGACGTGACTGTCATCTAAGTGTGGAGGATAACTCATATATCCATAGTGCTATCTCAAGTCAAAGAATCACTATACTACTCAACCCAAGAAGATTCCTATTGACGTTGGTGTACCATCTATTAGGTAATCTTCGGTGAGTCGTTCAGTGTTTATCAAATAAACACCTACACGTCTATACGAGTCTCCCGAGGCTCATGGTTCATTGGGATAAACCATCAGACCAAGTCCGATTTACGACATGTACTAGTCTTAGCGGATTTTACTAACCGACCCGTGTCAGTAAATTTTGACCAGAAACTTAATTTGATAATATATTTCTAGTAGTGATGCTTCTCAATGTCAATTACAAACTATGTTATAATTGCGCACTACATTATATATTATCAAATCTTTGTCTAATATATATATCTCACTAAACACGATTTAGTTTCAATCTAATGAATTAGATCGAATATACATAATAAAAGACAAGAGGTGCTACCATAATTTAAGTAATATTATGGAAAAAGATATTACTCATATTCATGAATCAGACATAAATATTATCTGAATTGGCGCTCTGAGCACCAACCCTAACAGGTTTAACTCCCCAAGGGATACAAATAGTGGAAATGATGTGTAATGGTGAGTTTAGGGACAAAAATGCACTAGATTACCTAGAACACATAGCAGAGAATGCACAACAATGGGACACAGTTAGCACTTATGAGTCATTTGTAAAATCACAGCCATCTGGTAGAGGTGTGTTTAACCTTAGGGAAGACCATGACCTTTCTGCTAAGTATGCATCTCTAGCTAAAATAGTTGAGGCATTAGAAATGAGAAAAAATGATCATGTCAAGTCAGTTCAAGAAGTCACATGTCATAACTGTAATTCAAATGAACATGTCACACAAGTTTGCCCAACCTTGCCAGCCCTGCATGAATGTCTCCATGACCAAGTCAGTTCCATAAACACCTTAAGAGACTAAATCCAAACTCATACTCTCAAACCTACAATTCTAGTTGGAGAAACCACCCAAACTTTAATTGGAGGAATGATAACCAAGCACAACCATCGCAACAACCTCCCAAAGTACACTAGAAATTCCAAAACTCCCTGAATTATGCACCATATGTCCCACCGCCTAGGAAAACCCTTGAGGATACCTTGCATGCATTCATTGAGAAACAGGAAGCCATCAATAACCAAAATATGCAAACATTGATTGATCTGAAAGATACTTTCTCCCAAATCACATCTGCTTTGACCATTAATGAGAAAGGAAAGTTTCATGCACAACCATAGCCTGTTGGACAGTTATGACCCATAGCGTCACTATTTGTACAGATCATGGTGTTGTTGTACAAATTAACTATGTGACAAAGGAAATTTCTCTTTTATCATTTGTGATTAGATCACCAAGATGTATAAATGATGAAAGGTCCATATGATTAGTTCCTGGATTGAGATGATATGAGACAGTATCAATCCACGAAGGTTTAATCATTAAATATCCCTAGTCATAGTATTATCGAGATTGGACATCGATAATGCGAAAAAGACTAGTATTACACGTGTGCGCGGTTGTGAGGGCATAACGACATAGTTCTCATATATTTGGGTATAGGATACTCATGCAAGTGTAGTATGAGGTTGTGTTTTACCGATGGTACGGAAAACAGCTTCACTCTGGATAGACCCCTCGGAATTCCATTGGTAGTATGACTATATGTCTATGGAAGTCCGAATCAGGGTAGGTGTATTTGGTCTTAACCTGAGACTTGCACCGCTAATACTTGCGACAATCAATGTACTTTGGTTTTGGTCGTCCAGGGTTTTAACAGGTTCTGTGTACGCCTCTTCTGGGTATATTGCGAATCGTAGTGTATTGGGTGTGATGTCAAGACGAAAGTATCACTCTAGTCATAGTGGAGATGATGATCACGTAGGATACGGAACTGGTTCTCTGATGTACTGCAGTCATCGGGATAAAATGACTAGGTCATATTTATCCGATTATAGAGACTAGTTACCAGAGATCCGATATGTGCTTCGTACGGGGCAGACACATTTCCAGCCCCAGGCCTTGCACGTGACATCCGATACTGGATCGAAATATTCAATACTACGTATACTACGCCTGATATAGATCACATATTCCTGTAAGGATAATTCTGGAGAATTGGGTAGGCATGGCTCTTTGCTAGAAGCCAACCTTGTCTTGTAAATCAGTACAAACGTAGTACTAGGTACATACGTGTTCGGATTGTCCGACGACCGGATTTACTACCAACATATCTGGGGATCTCATGGGTCGCTTCCCGAAGATTCACCGATGATGTATGACTCGCACTTTATTAATCTAGGATTTATTAGAAGAGAGAGAAAATTAATCTGGGATTAATTGCGGAGATATTTTATCTGGGATAAAATATTTATTAAATAGAGAGAACGATTAATTTGGAATTAATCCATAAAATAATATATTCTATATATTATACGAAATTGGATTTCGATGCGGAATTAAAATTAGATTTTAATTCGGGCGAACGAGTTAATTTAGAATTAATTCGTTAGCGACGTGAATAGTAATTTTACTAGGCATAATTATTTAATTACGACGCAACGGAAAATTTGTTAATTTGGAATTAATGAACCCGAGTCCGAGAGCGTTTGCGGGCGCACTCGCATTTCGAATTCAAGTGCGGCCCACAAGTCACATTAAGCGTCAAATCATTAGTCACTTTGAGTGATGTGACAACTTGTCACTTGATTGATTGATTGATGGAAGTGGTTGTGGCTTTAATTGCCTTGACTTTTTGGAAAAGAAAAATGGTATATCTTTATTTGATTTTTTGAAAATCAATGAAGTGTATTAGATACACATTTTTCTCAACCACCATTACAACAAACTCTCTCTTTCTTCTTCTCCCTCTCACGCCCAATGGGCTGTTTTCTTCTCCAATTTTCACTGCACTGCTGTGACTCAAAGAGAAGTAAGAATGTGATTTTTGTGGCAAAAATCACCTAGTGCTAGCACACTTCCGGAGTCTTGCGAAGGTGATAGGGAACCGCACCCGTGAGCATGGAATCATCACAAAGCTTGGAGGTTAATGGATCTCTATGGCCGAATTTCTTGAAGGATAAAACAGCAGCAAAACCGTGAGCTTCAATGGGCTTAAAAAGTTTTGTTCTTCATCGCATCGCCTCAACCACTTAAGTATGTTTCCGTCGTACTTCTTGATGTATACACATGATTTTCATTGCTTGATATGATCTTGGGATGCTTAGAAAATTCCAACAATGATATCTATGAGCCTAATTGAGCATGAAAATTATTTACGGTTAAAATTGGGTAAAATCAATTTGAGCATGATTTGATGAAATTGTTTGATTTAGTATGCTTAAATGATGTTTAATTGAAGTTGTGCATGATCAATTTCATAAATTTTGATTGGATCAATTTTTCCCCAATTTTTGAGGCTTGGCCGATAATAATGAACCCTAATAGTCATGGTGATTTTTTGTTTTTTGATTCATTGGATGAGTTTGAATGACTTGGGAAATGTTGATTTAGATTCAATTGGATTGAAATCGGAATTGGACAAAAATTCCCCTTATTGCCGAGACTATATGAGCATGAAATGGGTTTGATTTTTGATTAAAATGTGTTGGACATGTTTTGATGTTAATGAGCATAATTAATTAAGCTAATTGATGTTATGGAAATGTTAATTTGGTTGATTAATTATGGCATTACACTTTGAGTAATTAAATTGTGAAATTGGAATTTTGGAATTTAATTATGTTGGGCCAAATTTGGAATTGGGCTTGTAAAGTTGTAATTGGGCTTTAATGGGCTTGGTTGTAACAAGATGGGTTTAGGCTAAATTGGTTGGATCCAATTGGGCCCAAAACCATTTCTATAAAGTCCAATTATGACTAATGGACCTTAATATTTTAATTGGGCCTAATGGGCCTAAATTGGTTTCTAGGCACATAAGGGTGATTCCTTTAAATGGGCTTTAGTCTTTGGGTTTGACCCAAGTTGACCAAAAGTCCATGCCT
The DNA here is from genome assembly GCA_019454045.1 of Zanthoxylum bungeanum. Lineage (NCBI taxonomy): Eukaryota > Viridiplantae > Streptophyta > Magnoliopsida > Sapindales > Rutaceae > Zanthoxylum > Zanthoxylum bungeanum. Next base: position 415 of record SKCR01002833.1, on the reverse strand, counting down.
TATGAAATTAATTGAAAGCCCATTTGACTTTAATTAAATTAACATTGGATGTTAATCGGGCTTTGAGACCCGTAACGGTTAGATTTAGAATCTAAGTCACTAAGGTTCGTTAATAAAATGTATTATTTAATTTGGAATTAAATAGCGAATTAGTATTAAATGCAAATTGAATTGGATTTAATTTTTTAGTTTAATATAATTCAAGAATTCGTACTTTGAGTACTTATTCGCAAAACGAGTTTGACTCGCGCAAAATCAAATCGTTGTTTGAACATTGGATGGTCATTAATTATCAGTTTAATTAATTGGATTAGATTGATTGATAACATGCTTGTGTGAATACATGGTTGCGATGTATGAATAATGTATATCGGATGGATATTAGATGGGTGGGGCAATTTTGGAAATTGTTGTA
>SKCR01002832.1:0-27161 GCA_019454045.1 Zanthoxylum bungeanum | reverse complement strand
CTTTCCGTTCGAACGCGTTTACGAACGCTACTCGAACATGAGTATTCTGTTTCATTTCCATTCGAACGCGTTAACAAACGCTACTCGAACGTGAGCATTCTGTTTCATTTCCGTTCGAACACGTTTACGAACGCTACTCGAACGTGAGCATTCTGTTTCATTTCCGTTCGAACGCGTTTACAAACGCTACACGAACGTGCACACACTGAACTGAGTCTGTCTTATTATATTCATGCATAATTGCCTATTGGTTGATCTTTCTTATGCAAATGTGTCAATGTATTACCATTCATATGCTCGTGTCATGATAACATTTGAGTATTATTTCTTGCGGTATATCGGATGGAAACCCAGACGTAAATTCCGTAGCCGATTCCGAATGGATGGTAGTGCGGTCTGTACTTGGGCTACAATTCCACGTACCACTTGGAAAAGTGCCCATACGTGTGCTTGTATGGTTACCATGTGTGCTTGTATGGTTAATATGTGTGCTTGTGTTTTTCCTGAATATGATATGCAAGTAAAGATGTATGTTAGTTGCTATCTTGATACATGTTAAGCATGCAATCTTATATATGAAATATATGTATATTTAGGCGCATATTTTATTTTATAAATGTGACTTTAGAAGCATGATACCTCTAGAAATAATTGTTACTTCAGCTTGTTTAAATTATTATATAAATCCTTTCATTACAAGTGACATAAGTAAGGGACTATTCCGAACCCAACGGTTTGAGGTCTTCCCTTGCGAGGGGTGAGTGCGGCCTTAAATCTTTGTCCCGGTTCACACCGGGTGGCGACTCCATGTTATGTAATCTTTCCCAACTAGGTCGCGAGCCTAGGAACGGCGTCGCCCAGATTCTGTGTCCTACACATACTAATTCCTGATATCGGTCTACAGGTGCCCATGCCATGTTCTGAGTAGTTTGCATCGCCTATGGAACCAGGGTACTCCATACCGGTCTACCATACCAGTTAGTCTTGAGTTTCCATCGTTACTGGAACCGGACTAAAGCATACCGACATTCATATCGGTTAACCTCATTTTTTTACATGCTCTCTGGAACCGGCATGATCCATACCGATCTCTATATCAGTCAGTAATTCGATCGTTATTGCACTTATCAGTGTCAACATTAATATTTTTATAGTCGTTATAATGGCACATCTGTATACCAGCTTCTGCAGACCGGCATACCAATCTCAGTGCACAAAACATGAGGCAGTCTTCGTTTTCTCTATAAATTGATCCCCAATTTTGTTTTTGCAAGCTCTTACACCTTTGATACATTTTCTCTCAGATAAAAAAATTGAGAGTAACTTAAACCTTCTATATCAAACACTCTCATCATAATCAAAGCTCACACACTACATCTCCATACTCATTTAGTAAGCTTAGAGTTTTTTGGCTATACACTCACACATTAATCTTCATTATCTATTGTGTGTGTATCCAAATTTTGTTATAATTTTCTTTATTCAAATACACTTTGTTGGAAAATCCTTTATTGAGTGGGTATACTGAAAAGTATGGTTTTTGTTGTAAATATTAAAGAGTGAACCTATGGACAAAACTCTTGGTGTTGTAAAAGGTTTGGAATGAGCCTATGTGTAAAAATATTGTGTAAATGTTTGGGGTGAATGTAGGGACAATACTCTTGGTTTGTGAGTGTACCATGAAAAACTCAGTGTAATATGTGCAATTATATTGACATAGTGAAGAGCTTCAAGCATGGCTTGGGGGAGTGGACATATGCAAAGAGTTTGCCAAACCATTATAAATCTGGTGTTTAATTTCTTTATCCCTTAACTCTTTATTTCTCAAAAGTTTTATTTTTTATTTGTATAGCATTTAGTAACTTGCATTTTGGTAACATATTGAGACTAAAAAAATTGATCTTTAAACTTAATTGGTAAAGTTACTAACTTAGTAGCGTAAAATCAAAAAGATTTATAATTCTACATTATTTTGCCATTACCCAATTCACCCCTTCCCCATTGAGTATAGTACTTGTTGTTTGTGTGCTTGTAGATTATTCAATTGGTATCAGAGCAAACAATGACTTACTCGTCCGTGAATCGATCATGGCCACTTCAAGCTACACAACATACTTCATCGAAAGAGTATTCACTGATAGACCGCCATTTTATGACGGAACAGACTACAAATTTTGGAAAAGAATGATGCTCACATTTTTGCTCGCCTACGACATTAGCAGATATAAAGATATGACAGGAAAGCGAAAAATTTCGATAAATTCTAATGCACTTAAATATTTATACGAAACATTAGATAAAAATATAATTGGTAGATTTCCTAAATTTACAAATACATATGAATTATGAAAATCATTAGAATTGCTAAATGAGGGAAATAGTCAATTAAATGAATGTAATATTGATCCTAGCTCATCACATGATGAAATTTATAATTTGGCATATCGGGGTTTTCTTAAGGCGAAGCGGAAGAGCGCGGTTCGGGCGAAATCGTAACTTTAAAAATTTTTAAACTTACCGAATAAATTATTCATTATCTCATATGAATAATTTATTCATATTTCACCTAAACATATTTATTCGATATCAAATAATGACATAAATAATTTAGAAACACCATAAAATTTTTACGAAAATATTTTTCGTAAAATGACATCAAACGTGTTTTTATCCGAACCGACCAACCAATATACACGGGGGGCTGCCCAAGTCAGTCTCAATAGTACATGGGCAGTTCATGGGCTGCTCGAACAGTGACCAACTCACAGTTTGGACAGTCGTGGGGGAAGCTCACTCCCCGGGTGTCCTCTTCTGTGAACATAATAGGTAGGGGTGTTCATAGGGTCGGGTCAACCCGCAACCGGACCCGACCCGTAACGACCCGATCCGATCCGGTCGGGTTTAAGAATTATAAAATTTAAATTCGGGTCAACTTTGACCCGACCCGATATTTCGGGTCGGGTCACGGGTTTTGGTTGGAAAACTCGGGTCTGACCCGACCCGACCAGATGTAAATAATATAATAATTATATATATATATATATATATATTTTTAATTATACAATTTCTACTATAAACAAACGTAGCTGAAATGGTAAAGTCCTGCTGCATTCTCCAACCTTCTGAGTTCTCCAACCTTTCCCAAGTTCGAATCCTGGCATAATCAATTTTGAAATTTTAATTTATTAACCAAAATGTCAACCATCTTGTTAAATTTTATCAATGAAATTATATATATATATATATTATATTTATTGTATTTTTACGGTGACCCGACCCGCGCGGGTCATGTACTCAATTTTTGGGTTTCGGGTCGACTGACCCGATTGACCCGACCCGATCGGGTCATTAAAAAATCAGAAAAACCCGACCTGACCCGACCCGTGAACACCCTTAATAATAAGGAATGGTCGACCCCCTTGAACCCTCAGGGCCTGCTCTGTTGTCAGTACTTCCGATCCCCGGATCCTACTGTAACTCTTCCTGGACTGGTTTGAGTCTCCGGTCAGTGTTCTTCCACCAGTGATAGTATACATCTGCCTGGGCTTCCGTCGCTGCCGGGCCGCCATGGCCTATTGGTTGACATAATCATTCAAATAACCATTTTGCGCCAGGTTTTCCATTTATTCCCGCAGGTCTCTACAGTCTTTCGTTGTGTGCCCTCTTAGGTTGTGATGCACACAGTATGACCTCTCGTCATTCTTCTCCGCCAGATATTTCCTTAGGTCCGGCTCTACCACGTTGCCATTATCCTGGATTTCTCTAACAATCTGAGCCAATGGCTTATTCAATGGGGTATACACCGCCCCTCCAGCCACATGGTTTACTTGTTCCTGAGTCTTTTCCTGGGGTGCATTGCTCTGCGACATCGGCCTGAACTCCCTCTATCTCGGGGCGGTTTCCTCAACTCCCCTTCCAGCCTCCGTGGTATTTTCGACCTCACCACCTTTCCTTTCTGAGCTCCCCCTCCTCGGGCAACCTTCTCTTCTCCCTCCATCAAAATAAACTTCCTGGCCAACTTCAGAGCAGTGGTGTAATCCGACACTTCCAGGATCCTCAAGTGAGTCCACAACCTCTCGACCTTCAGAGCTCCATTGAGACTTTCCAACGCCTCAGATGACTCGTACGCCCCGACCTTGAGTACCAAATTGTGGTACCTTTCAATGAAATTCTCCAGGGGTTCATCATCCCCCTGCTTCACCAGTCTTAATGCTCCGACTGTATTCCTCGGCACACACGCTCTTTTGAAATTCCAAACAAATGATTTCCTCAGCTGAGAGAGACTACCGATGCTTCCCGGAGTCAAACTTCTGAACTACAAAATTATGGGTCTGCCCAGGGTTAAAGGGAATACATTTGCAGATGGCCTCTCCTACCATCCCTTGAACCTCCATTAGCAAAACAAACCTTTTGACATATGATTTGGGGTATGTATGACCTTTGTAGGGGTCCGTAGATGGCATGGTGAACCGTATAGGGAACTCTGCCGACAAGATCCCTTCCGTGAAGAGGGAGGTCGCTTATCTGTCCTGACCATCTCATTTATCTGCCTTCATATTTTCTTTCCACTTTCTCATTTTTTTCCTGAACCAGTCATTCATTTGGTCGTCAGGATTATCATGGTGCCTCCCACGGGCTTCTTCACGCCTACTACTCTGAGCACGATGTCCGTCGTGGTTGGACACCTCTCGATCTTCCCCACCATATCTTCAATGTCCGTCATTCTTAGAATGTGGGCTATTACTGGAAGACTCCGGAGTTTGCCTCTCCTCTTCTTCTTCCCAAACTCTTTCTGTCGGCAAGGCTCCGGCTACCACTACAGATCTTACCCTCTGAAGATCCCTCATCCCAGGCTCATCATCTCCGCCCAGGTCTACAACCTTATTTCCCTTCGCTATCTCATCTCTCTTTAGGCTTGGACCAACCTCAGACTTTTCATCGTTGATCTTTTCTAGCCTTTCCGACTTTTCCATCATGGCCTTCATGAGGCCTGGTTTGTCTCTCTTTTCTTTCTCATGTTTTCTTCCATTCTCTCCATCCACTTCGTCGTTGAACCCTCCGACGATCTGTGGTTCTCGTCTACTGCCATTGTCTTACTACGTCAACTGATTTTTGTTCTCTCCCTACAGACGGTGCCGACTGTTGATGAGTGATTTTTGTTCCAAGGACAAGCTTGGAATGCCACTCCTAGAATAATCCTCCTCCAACTGTGAATTTGTTTGGTTTATAGAGGCCAAATGTAAATTTAGTAGAAGATGATAACAAATACCAAATCAACAAAGGATTTACGTGGTTCAGTGGAATGGATCCAACCTACATCCATGGGAACAGAGTAAAATACTGATTTTATAATGGAATCGAGCTCGGCCGATCTCTTCTCAATGGTGATCGCATAATACCGAGCTAGTTTGCTTAGTATTTTTTTTTACAAGTAGTTCACCCAAGTGAATTTTTCCCACTCTTACAAGTGTGTTTGCCATTCCCTTATATACTAAGAAAAAGTAACACTGTTCTCATATCTTCATGACGTCAGCCACATGGATTTCCTACTGTTTGATGGGCTCTCTGCCCTAACTGCCCTGCCGAAAGTAAGTCTATCATCTGACTTTTTATTAAACCATCCTTTATTGGGAATACTCCACACTTAACCTTTAAGAAGACAGGCCTATAAAGACCCTTTCATGCAGTGGCATATGTCAGGGGGAAATGTCCAAACTGTCTTGGTTACACCTCGGACTTCATGAGGACGACAAACTCTCGTGTCAAACTAATTGAGCTACGTCCGACCTGATCCGTAATATCCGAGCTCATTCTTCTGATCGAAGAGAAAAGATAGGACTGACCTGAGACTATCGGGATATAATGGTCGGGGTCGGTTTTGATGCTGTCGGTCTCTGATACCCGCACTATGTTACCTACCTCCTCAGGTCGGGCCAAATCCCGGAGACCAGGTCTGAATACTATATCTGGTCAAGGAATTATCAATATCCTCATACTATTCATCCTCCCCAAAAGGAGTAATTCCCTTTCTGCCCTTACCGAGCTGTTCAAAGTACTTGATCAAATCAATATATTATTTTCCCTCACTATATTTTTTCACAACTAATTATCAAGAGAAAATAAGTGTTTGGGCTAATATCAAAGACTGGGCTCGCAATAATGACCAAACCCATCTAAAAATTCTTCCCATGTGGCCCACCCTCAAAACAAAAAAGTGTATCGAAAACCCTAGAGCATCTGATCCGGGTTTCATTCCCAGAAGCTGACGACTAACCCTTGGCTGTCTGATCTGGGTTTCATTCTCATAAGCACAAGCATTCTTCATTAGTTGTCAAAGATTGCGAATCAGGAAACCAGAAAGCTAAAACACCAAACAAGAGTTGCAAAGTAATAATAGCTGAACTTTTTTTTTTCTTTACTTACTGATAAATCCATCTAAAAAATCTTCAAATTCGCTGGCAATGGGGATCGCCATGTTAATCTTCATGGACGTTCCAATTCGTTGGCAAGTATAACTTGCAATCATCAGGACAATCTAATAGCGAATCTATAATATATTTAAAATTTTGCGTAGGTGATCGTTGGTTACAAAAAAAAATAAAAAAAATATATAGGGATACAGCGACTAACAACTCGGAATTAGATAATTATTTATCTACCAATTTTGAGTTTCCTCCTAAAAGTTAAGTAAGTAAAAATTTTCAAATACTTGATTGGTGGAACCGACGTTAAAATATCTAAACTATTTTATCAATTATTGCTAAAAGGGTACTAACAACACATGTTTCCACCATTGTGGTTGAATAAGCTTTCAGCTTATGAGGTAATATTTTGGAAACGAGACATTATTCATTACATCCAAGCACTTTTGAAGCAACAACATATGTGGATGATTGGACCCGAACTAATCTAAGACAACAAGAAGATGTTCTCGAAGACTTTGAAGACTTGTTCGACAATGCATTTGCACGTGCAAGCGAAGTGAGAGCCGAAGGATCAACAACTGGCGCAGATAATTATGATAAGTTAATAATTGTAATGGGAAACTATCTAAAAAATATAATGGAACTACGTGAGCTTTAATTCCTCTCACTTCAAGATGATACGTAGGCAGCTTATGTTTTTAAAAATTTAAATTCAACCTCTTTTATTTTATTTTTAATTTAATGTAATATAAATTCATATTAATAATTTCAAATAAATTTGAAATCTCAATTTTATTTATTTTTTAAAAAACAAAAAATAAAATTTTAAATTAATTATAAAATATCGAAACCAAACCCGAACTGTCCAGTTTGATTTTGATTTTCTGTTCCTTATGGAACCGAAACCGAATTGAACCGGTGGCTAAGTCTAGTTAAACCGGTTGCAATCTATGTCTTCGGATGATAACACACTAGTTTTAACTCCAAGTGAGGTTTATTGATATGAACGTTTAAGTAAAGCTTGACATTTAGGGACTTTTTATTAGAAAACTCAAAAGTGAAATGTTATTAAAAAGTATTAATTCATTAAAAAAAGATTAAGAGTTAATTTCAATTTGGTAAGAGTCTGGAATGAAATTAAAATTTATCAAGTCAAATTTAACAATAAGTGCTTCAACTTCAAATTAAAAAAAAAAATCTTCAAATTTATTAAAATCTTTGAGAACCATGATGAAATTTAAACAATATATGGATAATAAAATCATATCACATAGTCAATTAAAATCTTAAATAAATATTAATGAATTTTTAATTCAATAATGGGAACAATCAAAACAACATACATTATGGAATGCTCATATATTCGAATTATGATAATATTCCTTTTATATTTTAATTTTCTTGTATAAATTGGCTTTTTAGCCATATTTAATAATAAGAGTGAATTTACATTCTCTAAATTAAAAAATAAAAAATAAAACCAGGGCACTCTATATGTCTCGGGATGTAATAACGATGTTGTGATTGTACACGTAGCCATTCCACTTAGCCATCACCACAGTTACAGCTACACCCACCCTCTACCACAGCTATTACCACCGGCCATCCCTCTCTGTCACCCATTCATCTCCTTCACAGCCACTATGTTAACACACTCTATATGGGTATATTTAGTATCAAAAATATTATACATGCATAAACTCTTACTTATTCTTTTACACCTCTCTCACTGTATCTACAGTGATTACTGTAGCATCACTGTAGGTACAGTAAGAGATATAAAAATTATAAATAAGAGTTTATATATGTATATTTTAGTATACTCTTTTTGAATTTGAAAATACCAATTTTCGGAGCCCAACGAAAATTAGTGGCAAAAGTCTCTTTCAATTCATTACAATGAAAATGTTTGAGACACATAATCAAAAAGCACCACAAAATCAAAAGTGGTCTTAAGCAACTTTGTGATAGTTATTCAATTACATAAATATTTGTGTATATATTTGTATAAATTATATGTATCTATGTCATTGCTCGATATATATTGATATAAATATTAAATTGATTTGTTTATGTCTGCTTAAATTTGAATGGACACCGTTTTACCACCTCGACCTGTACTACGGAATTGTGTGATAATAATGAAAATGTTATAGAGACAATCGAGGATATTTAAAAAAAAGGATAAAACACAACTAAAATGATGTGGATTTTAATTATATGTATTTTTAAACACAATAAAAATGCTATTATTTTAGTTGTGTTTTTTTTAAAAAAAAAAATTACAACCAAAATAATATCATTTTAATTATATTTCAATCCTTGTTTATCTCAGTTCACTTGACTCATGTTGGGATATAATTATTGGGTCCAGTAATTAAAATTTGGGCCAATCTACTGGAAACTGGTCCAACCCAACCTCCCCACATATGCCAGCCTACATGTAGCCCAAGCAAATGCTAACCTACGCTTGTAAGTCTCCCGTTTCCCATCACAACATGCTCTCTGACTCTGTAATGTTATATTACTTATGTGTTAACTAAATACCTTCACAAATATCGAAACATATGTTCATGCTCTATCATATACATACAAACAATATATGCAACTTGCATACTTTTACTTATCCATGTATGCATCCTTGTTATTGTTTTTGTGTTCTTCTACATGCATTAGTACATATACATTTACTTCCTTACAATTTATCATTTTTTTTTAAACTTAAATCACATTCCCTAGGGTGTAGTTTCTACGACCCTCAATCCCAAGTATCATTATGTTATACTTATATGCAGTTACTCACATATCGTATATACCTGTACTTCACCATTCTTACTAGTAACTTACTTGCATATATATATACACATTCTGTTATATGGTTATACATATGTTTATAGCATTTCTTTATTATCTAAAATCAATCAGAACACATATCACAAGTACTCATCGCATGGATTACTTACCTGGCTAGGCGGACACTCATAATCCTGGTCCAATCTGTCAAAACAAATAACAAAACATGGTCAGAATCGCTATTTACGGAACTTTCTACTCATCTATAATAAACTTCCGGACTATCCCGGAATACACGAATCATCTCCGATTCTACGGTTTAAACTTCATTACTCTAATATATCCTTATATACTAGTCTAAACTAGCTAGATAGCTTAGATTCTCATTTTACGCATTTGCGGAAAATCTTACGGAAAATTTCCGCAAACGTTGCGGAAGGATCTTGGACCTTCCGAAATTATCTGGAATTACTCAGTTACTCTCGCAATATCTTATTTATGTCATATCCATAGTGACGGTCATCAACACTCAGTCGAGCGAGAAATCTGGTTTCACCGGAAACCCGCTTTATCTACTGAATCGATCAAATCTAATCTGTTCTCACTCAAATTCTACAGCAATCACATATTCAACATACTAAAACTCAAACAACTCAAATTATATCATTACGCTACTCTACGAAGCTATTGGAAACATTCAAATATTTAGTGGAAAATTTGAAATTAACGACTTTTTACCGAGAGTTCTTACCAAGATTTCGAGGCCATATACGGACTCCAAACGATCCCACGAACGTGTTGGAATCCACAGAATACCGATTGGAGCAACTGTTCACGTCGAAGTCACTGTTCACGCGTGGCTTTCTTCCTCGTTTCGCGTGATTTCGGGCACGAATCGGAGAAATCGTCACCACCATCCCGTAGTACTCGTCGAGGGCTTCGATTTGGCTGGTGGCTCGGGCCGTGAAACGAACCGACGAGCAGGAACCACGAAACCCATCAACTAGTGTTTTCTCCCTTCCTGCGCCGATTTCGGCGATCCACAGCGACGACGCCGCCACCAACAGGTGCGCCGTGGCCGAACGCTTCGGGCGTCGGTGGTCTGCCGGCGTGATGTTGGCCGGAGGCCACCGGCGTGGCTTCTTCTTCTCTCTCTCTCCTGCATGCCACTTATCTGGTTTCTTCTTTTGTAATAATAACAATAATAATAAGAATAATAATAACATTAATAACAATAATAATAATAATAATAATAATAATATAATAATAATAATAATAATAACAACAACAATTGTTGATGGTATTTTCAGGTCCTATGATATTTAAGCATTACGGCAGGGGTAAAAAGGTAATTCTCTTCTTGGTTAGGATCATTAATACCGACCCGACCACATGAGTAAGGGGCCGAGCACTTTATGATCGGTAAAACCGACCACTTAAGATCGAATGACCGGACATTATCAGATCGACATCAGCATTCTCAGTTCAAAATATCACCATGACCGACCTCATGAAGACCGGGAATATGACGGGATATGCTCTAGAAGATAAGTTATCCTACTTTAATGGAAAAAATTGATAAGTCAGTATCCTAATAGGAATTGGTAAGTCAATGTCCTATAGGATAAATGAAGCAAAGATAGTTTTAACTAGGAATGCTTGTGGGAAAGTGAATCTCATTTCTTTACTATTATAAATATGAGGGGAAAGTATACGTAAGGGGCATCAATATTATTATCATCAGACTTGTAAACACGAGAACAGATCTGAAAAGTATATTCCAGTAATAAAATATCATTCGTTTTGTGCCCGTTGACGTAGGTTGGATCAAATCCGCCGAACTACGTTAAACCTCTTTGTCAATTGGTTGATTATTTATCTTCTGCCAAATTTGCTTTTGGGTTCCCATAAACAAAACAAATTCACAGTTGCAGGAAGATTGTCTCGGGAGTAAAAAACCCTTATTGCCCCGAGACCAAAATCGCCGTAAACAACACAATAATAATAACAACAACAATAATAATAACAATAATAAAAACAATAATAAAAATAATAACAATAATAATAAGAATAATTCTAATAATAACAATAAAAATAGAATAATAATAATAATAATAAGGCTCGGTCCTCCGATATTTTCAAAATTCATTTTACTTTGGAACGCCTAGAAGATGGTTCACAACGAGCAATTTGCAACTATTGTGGGGTTATCTATAAATTTTCTGGTGGATACGGCAATATGATCAAGCACATGGAGAAACATCATCCGGTTGAATTTGGCATTGATACGACGCAGACTCAAATGGCCAGATACGCATCATCTAGTAGAGGTACGAGTAGTGTAGATTTATTTAAATATTCTGATGCAAAAAATAGAGAAGAATTTGCGAAATTAACTTGTATGACACATCTTTCTTTAAGCTTTGGTGAAAAACTTCATTTTACTAATTACGTGCATAATGCTTTAAACCCTGCTGCATGTAGAATGACTCGAAACACAACAAAACGTCATATTTTCAAATTATATAAAGATAGTAAAATTATTTTAAATGAAATATTTAAAGATATGAAAGGTCGTATTTCTATATGTTCTAATATTTGGAGTGACCATTGGCAAACACACTCATACATGGGTGTGACTTGTCATTGGATTGATGCATCATTTACCATGCAAAAAAGACTTATTGCATTTAGAGTTTTTGATGACCCACATACTGCACAAAATATTTATAGAATGATGAAGGTAATTTTTGATGAATATGGTTTAGTAGAAAAAATTTTAACAATTGGATTTGATAATGCATCTGCAAATACTGCATCCATTAATGATTTAAAATCCTTATGTGAACCAAATTTAGGGGGTCGATTTTTTCATATTCGTTGTACATGTCATGTCCTAAACTTATGTGTGCAAGATGGTCTAAAATTATTATCTCATTTCCTTGATCCAATTAAAATGGCACTTAACTGTATTTGGTCATATTCTCAAGTTAGGAGAGAATTGACCAAGTTTTGTAAAATAAATGGTATTAAACCGATTAAATTTTCTAGAGATGTTCCAACACGTTGGAATTCTACTTATTTTCTTTTATGTCAAGCATTTCAATACAAAGATGCATTATGTAGTTTTTTTTCTCAACATGTTCAAAATATCACACTTTATCCTAGTCAATGGGATATTTGTGAAATTTTTTTAGATATTTTAAGAGTATTTAATGATGCTACTTTAGTTTTTAGCGGTGTTTATTATCCTACAGCACATTTATTTCTTCTTGAGAGTTTGAATATTGTTGGCACTCTCGATGAGCATGTTGACAGTGACGACCCTAATGATCTTGTTTTGCTCGAAGCCATTACTGTTATGAATGTAAAATGGTTGCATTATTTTAGAGAAATTCATTTACTTTATCTTATTGCTGCTGTTTTTGATCCTAGATTTAAATTAGAAGGTTTGAATGGTGGTTTACAAGCTTACTATGGTTATTTAGGAATATTAGATGACATTGATATTACGAGCATAATGACGAAATTAAAAAGTGATTTAATTATTTTTTAATGATTATATTGTAAGATATAACTTAGGAACATTAGGTCAATCTAGTAGTAGCGAACCGGTAATTCAAACAAGACTTAGCGTAGGGGATCGTTGGTTATTACAACGAAATAAAAAATCTAGGGATACGACAACTAATAATCCTGAATTAGATAATTATTTATCTACAAATTTTGAGTTTTCTAATGAAAGTTTATGCAGTAAAAATTTTAAAATCCTTGAATGGTGGAACCGGCATCAAAATATATATCATGTTTTATCTATTATTGCTAAAGAGATCTTGGCAGCACCTATTTCCACCGTTGCGGTTGAGAAAGCCTTCAGCTTGGGAGGTAATATATTAGAAGCTAGGCGATCTTCATTACATCCAAGCTCTCTAGAACCAACAACTTGTGTGGATGATTGGACTCGAGCTGATCTGAGACAACAAGAAGATGCCCCCGATGATTTTGAAGATTTGTTCGATAATGCTTCTGCAACAAGTGCAAGCGGAACCAGAGCCGAATGATCAACTGATAATGATGATTGATAATTGTAAAATTATAATTTACAAAGGGGATATGTCTTAAACTTGTAATGGAACTACGTGAGCTTTGATTCCTCTCACCCTTGGAGGATACGTAGGCAACTTAAATTTTTAAAAATTTAAGCTCAAGCTCTTCAATGTAATAATTTTTTTTATTTATAAATTTAATCTCATTTTTTTTAATTAATAATTTTTTTTATTTAAGCTTTGATTCCTCTCATTTTTTTTATTTTAATTAATAAAAATAATAATAATAAACGGAACCGAACGGAACCGGAACCGAACCGTTCGGTTCCGGTTCGGTTTTAGGTTCCGGTTCCACTTAAGTGTGGAACCGGAAATCGGCCGGGTCTATATGTGGCAGTTAATAATGCATCACCCCAATAGGTTATAGGCAAATTTGCTTGTGCCATCATAGACCTAACCATTTCAAGAAGAGTTCTATTTCTTCTTTCTGCAACACCATTTTGTTAAGGAGTAACAGAAGTAGTCAACTGACGACTAATTCCTTTTTCATCACATAATTCTCTGAACTGATCAGATAAGTACTCACGACCACGGTCAGTGCGTAGTGCTTTAATTTTCTTGTCTAATTGATTTTCTTTTAAATTCATAAATTTCTTGAAACATTCTAATGCTTCAGATTTATGAGCAATCAAATAGACATAACTAAAGCGTGTAAAATCATCTATGAATGTGATGAAATAAGATGCTTCATGCCTTGCTCTGACATTCATTGGACCACAGATATCTGAATGGATTAATTGTAATGGAAATTCTGCTCTAATCCCTTTTCCGAATGGTTTTCTCGCAGTTTTTCCAGCCAAGCAATATTCACAGGTTAACAATTCTACATTCTCAATATTTCCCAGAAAGCCTTCTTTGGCTAATATGTTCATTCTTTGCTGGCCAATGTGGCCAAGTCTAACATGCCACATAATTACATCACCATCATTATTGACAGTTGAAGTAACGAACGAAAAACTGGAATTGTGATTGAAACATTCAACATTCAATACAATAAAACCATCAAGAAAATAACCAGAACCATAGTGTATTGTACCTAAGTACAAATCAATACCAAATTTATGGAAGTTCAAATTGAAACCTAAATTAACCAAAACCAACACAGAAACTAAATTTCGACAAATTTGTGGAGCAAACAATACATCATGTAGTAATAAAGTTTTTCCACCATGCATGACTAACTTGCATGTTCATATTCCTTTGACTTCAACCCGTGAGTTGTTGCCAACATATATCCACTTCACCCCAGGTGAAATTCGTCGAAATTCCACGAAGGCATCTCTATCCTTCGTTACATGGTCTGTGGCTCCTGAGTCTACAGTCCACAAAGGATTAGATTCAGTTAGAAAGATTAAACTTGAAACACATATTTCATTTAAATATGCACGAAATGTATTCACCTTTTTAGGCTCAGTGCATTCACGAGCAAAATGACATTTCTTACCACAGTTAAAACATTTAACCTTTGCCATGTTTTTCTTTTTGGTATGACGTTTTCCTTTCCCATGTTGATTGGTTTTCTGTTTCTTTTCTGGTTTGGAAGAATTTTATTCTTTTCCGAACTGGAACCCACCACCATGAAATTTTCTTTTCTTCTTGAAACCTCCAGGTTTGCTAGTTTCTGTCATATACACTTCAGTATTTGACTTAGCGGCCGCGAGTCGGTCGATTTCTAATTCAAGGTGAACTTTAGCATCATCAAAGGTTTTGATGCTCTCATTGTGAGTCAAATGCATCTTCATATGCTCCCAGCTATTTGGAAGAGAATGAATGACCGCTTGGACTTTTTGTTCATCTGTAAGAACATGTCCAACATCTGCCAGTTCGGTAATCATGTTTGACATTTGCCTCAAGTGTTTTGACATAGTAAACTCAGGGCATTTTTTATATGTGTCAAACTTGATTGTCAGTTACCTGAGTTTGATTATTGATGTACTACCAAAATTTTCAGCTAGTGTGGACCACATGTCCTTAGCCATGTCATATTTCCTGAACTCTTTCATTAGGTCAGTATCCATACTGCTCAGCAACGTAATGCGGGCAATTGAATTCTTTTTCTTCCAGGCCTCATAAGCCTCTCGGTCTCGCCTGTGTTAGGCCGTAGTGCCCTGTTCAGGTTTATCCATGCTCATTTTCAAAGTTTCAAGAACTTCTTGTTCTTCTAGCACATATTGGATTTTCATGCTCCAAATTTCATAATTATCGCCATTCAATTTCTCACCCTTGTTGAGTTCAGCAATAATGTTCTTTGTTGCAGAAACCATATTAAAAACACAAAGTTTCTACAGACATTCATGCACAATTGTTAATACTTTGTCTTATTTTATCATGAAACAAATTATGTTTAATAAAATTCTTAAATGGGGTTAGAGTCAAAAGGCCACTATGTGTCCAATCATCATCTAATTACCCAATGTAAAAATATTATCAACATAATCAATCATGTAAAATCATTTTCTAAAAATTACACAAATTCTTAGAACATCTTAATCATGCGTCAATTGTACATGACAATCATTGATTTAATTACATAAATTAAATTCAACATGAAACATTCATATATATAAATACAATATTTACATGCCGTAAAATAACATACAGAAACAACATGAAAGAAATTAATATTGTACGACAATAATTTTCCCAGTTGTAGAGTCTCAACTCATATATGTTTTTGTATACGAATCCTCAAACTTTTTGGGTAACTCGTAATTGATCTTGGACAGCCATGGAAAACCTATAGCAAATTTAGGATCCTTACAACGTTTCAGGGACATCGAAGGAAAAATAGTATTATTTGCCTTATGCCGTAGATACTGAACCTATAACCTCTCAATGACTTTATTATAAGGAACATGTTTTTCCTCACGTTTTACTAATATCCAAATACGAGTAAATTATTTTTGCCATATCTTGGGGAGAGTGTTTCTCAGTAATCTGAATCTATTCGGCTGTCATATCCAATTACCTGCCCAGATAGACTCATGTAACATGTTATTGAAAGTGATGATATGCGAAATCATTTCATCGCTTTCACTCATTCGATATTTATCCATTTCCATCAACATGTCTAATATCATCTCCCGGTCTGTGGGTGTCATAATCATTTTTGAAATTCTTTGAATAATCGCCATGATCTGCAACAAATACAAGGAAAAATCAATACAATGAAACACAAAGTTACATTGACTAAAATAAACATCACAAAGATATTCATTTTCATAAACACAAAGTTTATATGATAAAATAAATTTATCGTGGCCGATTAAAATATTTTGTAAAAAGGATTAGACTTTTAATCATGACAGATCGAAATTACCGAAGCAAACCGATACAGACATGACCAACACTGGCTAACATGGATTTCCACGTGCCACAAGAGTGGCTCACGTTCTTCCACGCGCCGGCCACGGGCTCTTACTCGTCCTCACGCGCCGGCCAGGCTCGGTTTACTTTCACGCGCGGTCGACATGTCATCCGTCTGTTTCGTGCGTATGACATGTCATTTGTAAGGTTGAAAGTCAGCCGACTTGTCGGTTGTTATGGTCATGGACGACATGTCGTCCGTTTCTTTTATATTCGTACGACTTGTCGTACAGGAAAAGCGGAAGACTTGTCGTCCTCTTCTCTAAAAACCGGATGACATGTAGTACATCTATTCTGGGAGTGTTTTTCTGGGTAAAAACAGATTCAACTAGCCAACTTCTAGGGTCCATATCTTTCTCAATTTTAATCCAAATTAAGAAAATGATATACTAAATTGAAGATCTCATGACCTAGTTTTCAAAACATATTTGAACATGCGATTATCAATTTTCTACAGAGAGTTATTACGGGCCAAAGTTGGAAGAAAATTATCTTTTAAAAACAAAAACCAGAAGCATTTTCAACATTTTTCATGCATGTTCATGCAATTTTTGTGTAATCCAACTAGAATACATGCATTTAAGCTACTGATACCAATGTTAGGAAACATATTCCTTAATAAATTTTACATGTTTGTCCTTTTAGGATCTAACCATACATGTTTTACTAGTCCTAAATTTATTTACATGCTAATTGAAATAAATCTATATTAACCACAACACAATTGCATACCTTTTATGCTTGTAGAGACCTCTTAATCAAACTTAATTGATTGCTTAACTCAATAAGCAAATGATCTTATTTATAGGAGGGAAATCAAGTCACTATGTAATCACATGCATTGATTACTATTAATCACATTATTAGGATGTATAATGACCTTTTCTAACCCTTCCAAAAATGTTACCATCATGGGTGTACCATATGTTCCCTACTTAACATTTTAATAATTATTGTTACTTAATTATATGATTAACAACTCTTGTTGTTTACTTAATAATGATATCATTATTAATTGTTGTTATTTAACAACACCAAATAATTAACTTAATAATTTCTACATGAAATTATTACTAATTGTTGTTATTTAACAACACCAAATAATTAACAACAATTAATTTCCAACAGTTAGAATATGGGTTTTCAATGCGCTTAAGCAAAATGTTTATCTTTCACTAATTTTGTCTTGGGGGATCTATATTTGTTTCCTTATGTTGTATTGAATGAGTTGATTTTAGTCCAAGGTAGCCCTGAGTTTTGGGGCCTATATAAGTTTCTAAAGTATGTGGTCCCCTACGATAAAATAGAGATTTATTTTGGTTTGAATATTAATTTTTCTTAAATTTGAGTCCCCTAACATATCATTATTATACAATGTAGAAGTAACAAAATATTTCATCTAATTTAAGCTATAAATTATATAGTTGGGTTGGTTCTCTCAATATCAGAACTTGAGGTGATGGTGGTTGTTTTGTTAGTTGAACTTTATTGTGTTTGAGTGTTTGTTCCGCTTCCTTTTAAGATTAAATGATTTTTTTGGTTAATTATATTGTTGGGATGTAATTAAAGAACTGGAGGTGATAGTGGTCATTTTTAATTGAAGTTATGTTTTTTAAGTGTGTTTTCATTTGCTCTAAGACATGAAAGTTCTTAAAAATATGAGGTTTCTTAAATGGCAATCAAGATGACAAACACAATGGATTCTGTCGAATAATATATATATTTTTGAATCAGATTTAGATAGCGGTCATGTAAATGAAGATTTCTTAAATGGCAATGGAGATGACAAACAGCAATCGAGAATGTCAAAGTTCTCAATCTCATCATGTTTACGTAACTTGTCCCGTTATATATATATTTTTTTAATCTGGTTTATATATCCGGATTCAGATCCATATGAGTTTAGAGTTTCATGATCTATGTCCATAATTTTATTAATTTCATACAAATTTAATTGAAAAATATTTTTAAAAAACCCGAATTTTTGAATCCAGTTCGGATATATCTGGATATGAATTCACAGGAGTTCGAAATTCCTAGACTCATGTCCATAATTTTATGAATTTTTTATAAATATAGATGAAAAAAATGAATTTCTAGATTCCACTACAAGCAAACTATGAAATAGAGACGGAAAAATCTGTCGCTAATCCGTCACAACATCATAGATAGCGACGGAATAGAGACGGAAAAATTTCGTCTCTATTCTCTTGGTCGCAAAAAGAAAGCGACAGAAATGTTAATTCCATCGCTAAAGTTAATAGAGACGGAAAATTCTGTCACTAATTAGCGAGGAACACGTATCGCACTCACAAGAACCAGACACATTTTAATTCTTTTTAGTTTTTTGTAATAAAGCCCGTGGAACACACATTATTTATTTTATTTAATTTAATTCAGTGTAAATGTACATAAAAGTTAAAAACCGCCACTTTTACTCCATTATATGCAAATGCAAATGGGTTTTGATTTTTCGCTTATGTGTTTTCATATTCATGAACGTGCATGCCTCCATCGACATGTGAAGTGGGCTCTTTTTTTCTTTATCTTAATAAATGTGATTATGATAAATTGATGGTTGATGATTTTCGTGGATAGTAATAATATATTCAGGCTGTCCCCAAGGAGGTGGTATATCATGTGCCGGGTATATATGTCATCTCTCTCACAGCAGATGGGTCCCGCATAGTTGTGGGGCCCGCCTGCTGTGAGAGAGATGACATATACACCCGGCACATAATATAATTTTCGGTCCCCAAGGGATGTTGTTTGGTGGAGCAAGATCTCATCTTGAGGTATTGAATTCGAATCTATAGGGCGCGGCTTGAACAACTAGGGATTTTACATACTCCACGGTCCAGAATTAATGATTTGGTGGTGGAATTTCCAACGTTTTCAAAAACTTTCCAAAAGTTGTAAAAATTATGAGCATCGGCACGTAGGTTTCAAATGGTCAGATCCTGAGTTCAAGTCTAGAAATTGCATTTCTTATAAGAACCTATGACAACTAAGGATTGTACTTAATTCACTTAAGCCCAGAGATTCAAGATTCAAATTCACTCCTCTTTTTTTTTTTTTTTTTTAATTTTAAAAACCCAATAATTCAAAAAATGAAAAATTAAACTAACCATTTAAAAAACTGGGAAAACATTAATAAATCTTTTTTTCACATTATGTGCACCATCATTGTGCGGATCCATTAGGTGCTATGTCTTCCTCGTCAAATTTTTAAATCAAATGTGATGTTGGTAACCTTTCAAGGAAAATAGAGTTAAATACATGTCATTCTTCTCTGTTAATAATTTTACAGATATATCAAGTTTTTGTTATTGTTAGCCCTTCAGCATCCCTTCAGCTTCCTTTCGCAAGTTTCGACATCCCAGAATACATCACTACAGAAGAAGCAAAATTAGAAAATTTCAATTTCTTTTGAAAAAAGTACTCAATGGATAGAGATTGAAGAAGTTAAAATAGCAAGGATTTAAAAAGACACTTTTAAGAGTTAAACATTTACCACTTCATATCTTCTAATTCTTTCATTACGTTTTTAAACGGATCAACAATTCCAGACTTGATTACATCTTCATATTCACCTGATACAAACAAAGATAATAGATATTGATATCTTACCTCAATGCACAAATGAAAAAACGAACATAATGAAATTTACTCAAGTTTCGTATCTTTTCCTTGAAAAACCTTTAACTGGATTATAGCCAAAGTTAGGATTGTCTTGATCAAGTAACTTTTTAACAACATAGGAACCATCAGATCCGACATTGGAAGCCATTGTGTATACCGGCATCTACAAATCCAGGCTCAAAGTGATTAGTAAGATTTTAAATAATCAAAAATACTACACTACACAAGTAATATCCCAGTTTATTTCATTCAAATTAATGCCACATTTGTCTACTGGTGGGTAAACATTAATAACTTGTACAATTACTTACTATTCCATTGCAACATTCAATGGATGAACTTCACATCACTTGATATGGAAAAAGCTAGGATATTAAATAATAATAGTATTGCTATCTTAGCATAAGAATATTATCAAATATAATATTAGAATAGCAATAACTATAATGGAAAAAAGAATAAATAGCAACACTTCCAACAAAGGACAAAATAGACTAACCTACAACCAAAAATTCATCGCATCCACAAAATATACAATCCACTAACCAAGTTACAAGCCTTGTTACTTGGGTCATTCATCTGGTTTCCAACTAAGTGGAAAATAACTTTTTTTTCAATATATAAAATTATGTACATTTACCAAAAAAAAAAAAGGAAAATTACATAACGTAAGTTCAGTTCTTTCTTGCCCAAATGCTAACACACATCTTTTTATCAGTTAATATATGTGAATTATCTATTCAACAAATCTTGAACAAAATTTAAAAATAAAAACTAAAAAAAGTGGAAGTACAGCTTGATCTAAACAAATAAAATTTATAAGTTGGAAAAAGAAGGAAAATAAACCTTAAGAGCATTCTGAAAAATCTGGATAGCAATCTTTTCATCAGAGTTATTAGTTTGAAATTTGTCTAGCTCCTTAGAGGCATGTAGGAGAGCAACTCCAGCACCTGCAAATATATAAAAAAATATTTGCTTCAACAAGTCAACTCCACAGACAAATCCACCCAAAAAAGCTTACCAGGTAGAATTCCACTTTTATAAGCAGAAACTACAGCATCTACGATGTTACCAACTTTGGATTCATTAGACCTATCAACCTAACACAAAAACAACTACATGAACTTTAGAAAAAATATTTTATGGTGATCTATATGGAATATGTAAACACTAGCCCAAATAAATGTACCCAAGACTTGAACCTTAATGACAGCAGCAGTGCAAGAAAGCTGATCAAGCCTATCTTTCAATGAGACTTCTTCTACATCCTTATCCAAAGTGTATCTCAACTGTAACAGCAATCACAGGAAGACGTTGAATAATTAACAACGCAATGGAAGGTCCATAAGTTGTTACAAAACATGCTGAAAAGCCAAGACAAACCTGTTCACATCTTTTTTCAATCTCTTCCTGGCTACCAGATCCACCAAGGATTACCATCTTAGTATTATCAACCACGGCCTACAAGGATAAACAGGGATAAATTATATTGTATAAACAAAATGTGCCCTGGACGTGATCCGAGGCAAAGACAGGCACAACAACACAAATATATACCACATAGCACTGGATATCTCACCTTTTTGCATGAGCCAAGCATCGACGGTTTGAAGTTCATCTCAGACACACTAGTTAAAACCTACAAAGCGAGCCAAGCATTGGTGGTTTCAAGTCATCGTCAGCGCGCTAGTTAAACCGAAAAGCAAAACGACAAATAAATTGTGTATTACATGCTAATGAAAATTGAGGTAGGAAAATTACCAAACCAACCTACCTGGCCGCCTGTAAGAATGGCAAGGTCCTGCATGATCTCTTTCCTATTTTGAACATCAGGAGCTTTGACAACACAAACTTTCACCTAATTCAATTAAAAAAATGAATAAATTATATGATATATCAAAAACAATTTGTGAACTTAATTAATACTCGATTGACATATGATGAGTGTGTTTATCAACCAAAATCTGTCGTGTATTCTCTTGTAATCTCGTTTGATAATTGTGTGTTTATATACAGTTCTTCACCCTGCTATATTTACCTGTGTATATAGATCTTTAAAGTTCCTGTGTAATTCCAACTTAACATAATTCTATTTTTCCAAATATACATGGATTACCTTAGTTTGAAACCGATTCAGGACAATGAGCAGTTTTGTCACTTCCTCCGCAAGACCCTCAGCAATAATCAGTAAAGGCCGTCTCTATTGAGAAGAAGTTGAGATAAAAGACAAAAATCAAAAACCAAAAAAAAAAAAAATAGAAATTTGACTGAATTTTAACATAAAAAAACTTAAACTTCATTTTCTGCCAATAAATCCACTTACATCGCTAGCCAGTCCAACTGCTTGCCAAACAACATTCTCGCTTGCAATTTTATTCTCATGGATTAAAATTATCGGATTTTCCAAAAACTGACAAAATAAAAACAAACAGTTGTGCTAACACCCAAAATGAAAAAAAATCATACATCATCACAATTTTAAGGTAAAACCCGACAAAGCTAATTAGCCGATTACAGCTATGCAAAAAGTTATTAAGAAAGAGTAGAGTGATTTATGGATTTATAGGAAATACTTACACGTATTTTCTTCCCACCCAAGAAGAAAGGGGATAGAGGTTTCCAGCTTAGAGTAATTACATTATAAAACTCTAATACGTCGTTCGATAATGAATCCTGCAACAGTTGAGGGATAAATAAGTCTTACATTGTTTGATGTTGAAATTATGCGAAAGGAAACAATACCATTATCAATAAAGAATATAATGTGAAAGAGAAAGAGAAAATTACATATTATCAAACTCCACCCATACACTATTCCTCAAGCACAATTTATAACATCCCAAAATTTCGGGACAGTTTTGGAAGATTCCCGGACTGAAGTTATAGTCTCGGAACATGATGATAATAAAGAATAAGAGTTCAAGCGATGATATATGGGTTGGAATAATATAAAGTGAAGATTTGTCGCATTAGAAGGCGTGTCGTCTCAAAAATCAGTTACGCAATTTTTATTATACACGTAAAGTTTGCCGTTTCCGTAATGAAAATAGCAAACGAACTCTGATTGGGTTGATTCTTGAATCATCAGACTCGTTTTTCCGAGACAAACAACTTTCGTGTTGAACACTTTTCGAAAATCACGTCAGAAGGGCTTCAAAATTGCTGATTTCTGAAATTACCCTTATAAGTGGGGCCATTTTGGTTATTTTTGGATGGGAGATATTTTGGTTTACTGATTTTCAAATAAAAAAAAAGAAAGAAAGAAAAAGAATTACAAAAGAAGAAACCAGATAAGTGGTGTGCAGGAGAGAGAGAGAAGAAGGTGGCCTCCGGCTAACATCACGCCGGCGGACCACCGGCGCCCGAAGCGTTCGGCCACGGCGCACTTGTTGGTGGCGGCGTCGTCGCTGTGGATCGCCGGAATCGGCGCAGGAAGGGAGAAAACATGAGTTGATGGGTTTCGTGGTTCCGGCTCGTCGGTTCGTTTCACGGCCCGAGCCACCAGCCAAATCGAATCCCTCAACGAGTACTACGGGATGGTGGTGACTATTTCTCCGATTCGTTCCCGGAATCACGCGAAACGAGGAAGAAAGCTGAGCGTGAACAGTGACTTCGACGTGAACAGTTGCTCCGATCGGTATTCTGTCGATTCCAACACGTTCGTTGGATTGTTTGGAGTCCGTATATGGCTTCGAAATCTTGGTAAGAACTCTCGGTAAAAAGTCGTTAATTTCAAATTTTCCGCTAAATATTTGAATGTTTCCAATAGCTTCGTAGAGTAGCGTAGTGATATAATTTGAGTTGTTTGAGTTTTAGTATGTTGAATATGTGCTTGTCGTAGAATTTGAGTGAGAACATATTAGATTTGATCGATCCAATAGATAAAGCGGGTTTCCGGTGAAACCGGATTTCTCGCTCGACTGAGTGTTGATGACCGTCACTATGGATATGACATAAATAAGATATTGCGAGAGTAACTGAGTAATTCCAGATAAGTTCGGAAGGTCCAAGATCCTTCCGCAGCGTTTGCGGAAACTTTTCCGTAAGATTTTCCGCAAATGCGTAAAATGAGAATTTAAGCTATCTAGCTAGTTTAGAATAGTATATAAGGATATATTAGAGTAATGAAGTTTAAACCGTAGAATCGGAGAGGATTCGTGTATTCCGGGATAGTCCGGAAGTTTATTATAGATGAGTAGAAAGTTCCGTAAATAGCGATTCTGACCATGTTTTGTTATTTGTTTTGACAGATCGGACCAGGATTATGAGTGTCCGCCTAGCCAGGTAAGTAATCCATGCGATGAGTACTTGTGATATGTGTTCTGATTGATTTTAGATAATAAAGAAATGCTATAAACATATGTATAACCATATAACAGAATGTGTATATATACATATATATATATATATATGCAAGTAAGTTACTAGTAAGAATGGTGAAGTACAGGTATATACGATATGTGAGTAACTGCATATAAGTATAATATAATGATACTTGGGATTGGGGGTTGTAGAAACTACACCCTAGGGAATGAGATTAAGTTTTAAGAAAAAATGATAAATTGTAAGGAAGTAAATATATATGTACTAATGCATGTAGAAGAACACAAAAATAATAACAAGGATGCATACATGGATAAGTAAAAGTATGCAAGTTGCATGGAGAAATAAGTAAGCATATATATTGTTTGTATGTATATGATTGAGCATGAACATATGTTTCGATATTTGTGAAGGTATGCGATGAGGAGTTAACACATAAGTAATATATGTGAGTAAAAGAATGAATAATTTATGAATACTATAAGCCTAGATGTTATTTAAATTATTTGAAAAGAAGATAAGATATTATGATGTGTAATTAGAATTGCGTATGAAAATAAATATATGTATGTGATTTGGAATCCTGGTTTTACGTGTGTGTACCTATATACCTTAGGAATTTAATACGATAGAGAAGTTGAAGAATTTGTAATTTGAATGTATATGCATAGAGTGATTAGCAGCAGAGCTTTGAATGAATATACAAACATAAGTATGAAATTAGTAAGATAGTATGAGAAGTATATGCATATGTACATTGTTGGTAGTATGAATGTATGTTAAATTATGTCTGAGTGTGAGCAAAGCATACTGATGATATTTTGAGCATATAGATCATAAGATAATTGTAGATGGAAGCATGTAAAGATTAGAATTCGTATATCATTAATTCATGATTATGCATGAATATGTACATGTACATGTATGACATTGTAAGAAAGCATGGCTAGGGTAGGAGGAAGCATGAGAAATGCATATGCATATGTGTGTGTTAAGATTTTCAGAAGTTGAGCTAAAGTTAGGAATGTTTTCGAAATTCAAAGTGTTTTAAAGAAAAATTTTAGATGCTTTTGAAAGAAATGTATTTCGGAAAATGTTTCTTACAGTTTTGACATTTAAACATGAGTTTTATATTTTCGGGGCATGAGGGAAAAACTCACCCCAGTATGTAACTTGAGATTCAGTTGGAATTGACGGATACTATGGAATTGACGGATATAGTGACGTGCACATGTGGAAGACTGAGGGGACGCTCTCAGATCCTCGAGCCGAGCTAGGGGGACGGCGATACGTAACGCCCCTAGACCCTAGTTTTCAGCATGGGTGGTAGCATAAATCTGCACCCCCAGCTCCAGTTTGTGGCTTGGGGGACGGCGATACGTAATGCCCCAAGACCACCAGTTTCAGGGCAGGTATGACATGCTTTGGGGGGCGGCGATACTGTAACGACCAGTAGTTCTTAGTACTGCCTGCAGTGGTATTATTGCGTGCGAGGCAAAGACATGTAAAAAATAAATTATGATGGGACTCAAGTATATCTATAAAATGAATTTGGAGATGATCGGTAGACTTCTCGAAGTCCCGGGACGGGACTGTATCATGTTTATTCTGGACCGCCCATAGTATTTTGGGCATAACTTTTTCATACGATCTCCAATTTTTATGAATTTTATATCGTTGAAAAGCTGAGACCGAGACCTACAACTTCCACATTAAGCATTTTTACAAATTCGAACTAGAACCGGGTCAAAAATGCAAGTCAAAATCTGGATGAATAGTAATTTCGGGATTAAATGGAGAAATCTCCAATTTTCTAGATTCTTCCACACTTTTCTTTAAATTTCCAAATATCAATTAGGTCCACAATATAAATGGGGCTACTATTCATTGATTTCAAAGAATTAAAAACGAAAAATTAAGCAAAAAAAAAATAATAATAAAGAAAGATAGATGAAAACCGTGAATGAGAAAGGAGAAGAAGAGGGAAAGGAGGAGAAGAAGAAGAAGAAAAGAGAAGAATAGGAAGAAAATAAAAGAAGATGAAGCTTGGCAATCTTTGGAGAATTTAGCAAGTGAAGAAAAATCAAAAGGAATGAGGTAAAGTAACTTGACCCATTTTCTATTTTGAAGCTTTTAAGTTTTGAAGATTAAAGTAGGATGATTTGGCTTGGTAATGATGATGGTAATATGAATTTTTGATAATAAAAACTATGGAAACATTGATTACTTCCAATTTGAGGAATTTGGGTAAACTTGATCAAGTGATTAGAAGATGTTTAAATTGATAAGTTTGATGATAAGAATAGGGATCTTGTATTAATGGGTCATCAGTAAAGAAGTTGGTTATTGAGTTAAGTAGTTAAGTTTTGATAGTTTAAAGGTTTTGTTAGTAATAATGGTGGTAAGAACAAATGAGTAGTTAATGATGTTAACTTGGTAGGGATGGTTGTTTTGAATATTGTATAAAGTCTAGTATGATGTTAGCATGTGATGGTTGTGTAATTGG